>BJCN01312155.1:0-10651 GCA_018326445.1 Flaveria brownii
CATGTAGTTAAAGAGAATGGCATTCATTTTGACCTATCTAATATTGAGGCACTCAAGAATTGACCAGCGCCAACGAGGCCTACTAAGGTGTGCCAATTTCTTGGACTAGCGGGTTATTACCAATGTTTTATAGAAGGATTCTCGAAACTTGCTCAGCCTCTGACTGCCCTAACTCACAAAGGAACTATTTACAAGTGGGGCAGTAATGAAGAAGCGGCTTTCCCAGCGTTTAAAGACAAGCTGTGCAGTGCACCGATCTTAGTGTTGCTAGAGGGAACATACAACTTCATGGTGTATTGTGATGCGTCTATCCAAGGTTTAGGTTGCGTGTTGATGCAACGTGAGAAAGTGATAGCTTACGTATCGAGACAACTTAAGCTACATGAGAAGAATTATATGACTTATGACTTGGAGTTAGGAGCTGTGGTATTCACACTTAAGATATGGAGGCATTAACTATATGGAACCAAGTGTACAATCTTTACTGATCATAAGAGTTTTCAGCACATATATGAACGGATGAAGTTGAACATGAGACATCAATGATGGTTAGAACTTCTAAATGTTAGTAAGACTAATATGGTAGCCAATACCCTTAGTCGTAAGAAAACTCTAAAACCTTGTCATGTCCTTGCGTTGAAGTTAACAATTCAATCTGACTTACTGTTACAGATCAAGAATGCGCAAGTTGAGGCATTACAAGAGCAGAATATTAGGTCAGAATCTCTCAGAGGAGCTAAGAAACTATTTTAGGAGAAATCAGATGGGCTTCGTTACTATAAAGATCGGGTATGGGTTATATTGTTTAGGAATCTTAGGGAAATGGTAATGGATGAAGCACACAACTCTCGCTATTTGGTACATTCTTGATCTGACAAGACGTACCAATATATGAAGGTCATTTACTAGTGGCCTAACATGAAATCTGAAATTGGCACCTACGTGTCAAAGTGTTTGACATGTTCAAAGTCAAGGTGGAATATCAAAAACTGTCAAGTTTGCTTCAACAACCGAAAATCCCAATGTGCAAGTGGGAAAACATATCAATGGATTTTGTTAATAAGCTACCTTATTCACAAGCTGGAAATGATATAATCTGGGTGATAGCAGATCGTTTGACCAAATCGGCATATTTCCTGGCAATTCATGAAAACTACAAGATGGATAAACTGGCATAGATTTACTTGAAGGAAATTGTGTCTCGAAATGGTGTACTACTCTCGATCATCTCTGATCATGATGCGATATACACTTCATACTTCAGGTAGTCAATACAAAAATCACTAGCCAAGTGTTTGGATATGAACATGGCTTATCATCCACAGACAGATGGTTAGACAAAACACACGATTCTAACCCTAGAGGATATGCTTATGGCGTGGTTATAGACTTTGGGAACAGCTGGGAAACCCATATGCCTTTGGTTAAGTTCTCCTACAACAACAGTTATCACACAAGTATTAAAGTCGCACCATTTGAAGCACTTTATGGTAGAAAGTATAGATCACCCCTATGATGGACTGAGGTCAGTGATAGTCAACTAATAGTTTCTTAGCTTGTTCATGAAACCACTGAGAAGATTGTTCAGATTCTAAACCATATGGATGTAGCTCGGGATTGTTAGAAAAGCTATGCTGAAGTTTGAATAGCGTCTAACGTATTTAATTATAAGGTTTTAATGAGTTTACGTGTTAGAACGAGGTATTGAGGGTGCATGTATGTTTCGCATGTATTGGGGGCTAAATGACGTAATTAAAGTTAGTTGAGAAGTTAAAGGATGAAGCGGTGCAACATTGAGTGAAGAACAAGAAAGAAACACAAGAAAAATGAAGAAAAAGAAACATTTGCTAACGTAAGACTTCTGGCGGCTGTAACTTACGGTGGCCTGCGTGAGGACAAGGACAGAAAGACAACACCGTAAGTTACGGTGATCGGAGGACCTACCGTACAAGCAACATTATAAAAATCATTAAAACCCTAATGTAACCTATGGTGATCACATGACCTATGGTACAAGGCGCACTAGAATTTTATAAAAAGACTGGATATTTAGGTTTTGACCTACCAATTCATTCCTAGTCATCTTCAAGTCCCAAGAACGATTCCAAGTAATCCCGAAGACTTCTTGAGGCGATTTCAAGGCTCAAGATCTTATTTTTATTATTCGGTTTGATTCCATAATGTTTAGAACAATGTTTTCATTTGTTTTCGTGTTGATTTGCGTTGACATGCCCGGCTAAACCATCTTTGATGTTCTTCGGTGGTAGGGTTTGCTTACTATTGACTTGTTTTTGTGTTTTCAATTGGGTTATTATGGAATCAAGCATCTTAAACCAAGTGATTTTATTTGCTAATTAGAACTTCTAAAATATTTATGTTAATTGAACCTACGTTCCGGTTTTGTGAGTGTTTTGAAAAATCATCCAAACTTCCGATATGCTAACCCAGATAATCAGTTGATACCCAAACTTTCAAGGTAATTCTTATCAACAATATCAGAACAGGTCAAATGGTTAAAATGATCAGTATAATCAAGGGAATTACATGAGGGCTGGTTATAAAAGTTAAAGCACTCAAGATCAGGGTGCATTAGGAGCAAACTCGGGACTAACAAATGGGGAGTGCTTGGAATTCTTGAAAAAGATGAAAAGTTCCAATGAGATTTTATGACAAGAGTCATGAAGCTCTGATTAACAAGTGGGGAAACTGGCTGAGGAGGTTGCTAGCTTAAAGAAAAGCACATGTAAGTTGCTAAGTGATGCTCAGAGGAATCCTACTCATCTGCTTACACAATCACCCAGTTCCTCAGTGGCAAGAACTCATCTGCCAATCAGATAAGTACACTTTGATCTGGAAAGGTACATAATAACCAAATGAACTCATCACTACCCTTTATTGAAGGGGTGGTGGAAGATGTGGATGAAAAGGAAGACAACGATTGTGAAATTGAACCTATTAAACCTAAATCACCTAAAAAGTAACATTTTCTAAAGACATTGAGAAGGTAACAAAAGCTTTTTCTTTAGGGGTCAAGGTAACACAGATGGAGGATATAGGGTATTTTCAAACAAGTCAAAATCAACATTCTATTACTTGAGGTCATTAAACAAGTCACGGCTTATGCCAAAATTTTTAAAGAAATTATGCACTCAGAAAAGAAATCACAAAATGCCAAAAACACTTGATTTATCAAACAATGTGATCTCCATTCTGACATGGAATCGTCCACCAAATTGCAAGATCCAGGAACGTCCATGATCTCAATTCAAGTAGGGGATTTTCAAATATCATGAGCACTGTTGGATCATGGGGCAAGCGTGATCATTCTTTCAGGAAGTCTATATGACCAATATGATTTTGGTCCACTTAGACATGCTCACGCTACTATAGTGTTAGCCGATACAACACCTAGACTTCCTTGAGGTATGGTCTCGGATGTCATAGTCAAGGTAGAAAATTTCTACTATCCTATTGAATTTTAGTGCTTGATTACACTTTTGCTGAGGCGATCGACCAACAAACAGTCATTTTGCGTCATCCATTTTTGGCTACCTCAAATTCTTTGATCAGCTGTAGAACGGGAGTAGTTGACATGAGGTTTTGAAATCAAAGACAAGTGATTAGGTATTTTTCCCATACATATAATCCTCTAGTTAATAGTGAATGCTTTAGGGTACACACTATTGACAGGTGTGGCTTTCATGCAAATGAAGGAGCTACCACAGAGTCTTGTGTTACTTGTAATATGGATCAGGTATTGTTGACTCATAGCGAGTTGATGGCACTTCATGATGGGAAACCAAGTGGACTCACCAAGTGAAACATTTCCTAGCAGTATTGATACAAAGTTGGAACCATCATTGAAGTCACCTCCCACCCTAGAGCTTAAGGAACTACCAAAACAATTAAAGTACGCATTTATTAGAGCCAATAACACCCTCCCGGTGATCATAGCATCCAACTTATCTGAAGAGAATAAGACGGCTCTTATGGAGTTGTTGATAGAGCATCGGGACATCAATTGGTTGGAAAATTGCTGATTTGAGAGGAATCAACCCATCTAGCATTATGCATAAGATTACTACAGAAGCAGGAATCAAACCAACTAGGGATGCTCAAAGAAGATTGAACCTGAACATGTGGGAGGTGGTGAAGAAAGAGGTATTGAAGTGGCTCGATGCAAGCATTGTTTATCCAATTTCTAATAGTGAATGGGTTATCCCAACACAAGCAGTCCCTAAGAAAGCTAGCATATAGATTGTTCAAAGTGCAGATGGTGAAGAGGTAGCCACTCGGTTGGTAATAGGGCAACGTATTTGTATTGATTATTAGAAGTTGAATACTGCAACTTCCAAAGACCATTTTCCATTACCATTCATTGATCAAATAGTGGAAAAACTAACAAGTAAATGATTTTATTGCTTTTTAAACTGATATTCGGGATACAACCAAATTGCAATTCATCTGGAGTACCAATAAAAACCTAGTTTCACATGTTCATGTGGTACTTTCGTGTTTAGGTGAATACCATTTGGTTTGTGTAATGCTCTCGCCACTTTTCAAAGGTGCATGATTAGTATCTTTTCAAATATGATGGGGGATTCCATGGAAATCTTTATGAATGATTTTTCAATTTATTTCACGTCTTTTGAATCATGCTTAATTCAATTGAAAAAGTGTTAAAAAGATGCATAGAAGCAAATTTGGTACTAAGTTACGAAAATAGCCATTTTATGGTTCAAGGAGGTATCGTGTTGGGTCATGTTGTTTCGAGTCGGGGGATAGAGGTTGATAGGGAAAAAGTACAGGTTATCTTTACTCTACCACCACCAATAAACATCAATGCATTAGTTATTTTTTGGGCATGTTGGTTGTTATAGGCGTTTAATTAAAAATTTGTGTGATAAGAAAACCATTGTGCAATTTGCTTTTGAAAGATGTAGCTTTTAACTGTGATAATGAGTGTTTAAATGCTTTTAACATTTTATAAGAAAAGTTAGTGGAAGCCCTGATTTTACAGTCACCGGATTCATCACTTCCCTTAAGAAATAATATGTGATGCTAGTGATTTTGCAGTAGGGCAGTTTTAGGACAACAAGTGGATAAGAAATTAGTGGTCATTTACTGCTCAAGTAAGACTATTCTGATACATAGTTGAACTACACATCCAAAGAAAAAAAATTACTTGAAGTGGTCTATGCACTAGAAAATTTTCGTTCATATATTTGGGGTAGTAAGATTATTGTGTATTCTGACTACTTTGTTGTCTGTACTTATTGGATAAAAAGGATGCAAAACATTGGTTGATTCGGTGGATATTGTTATTACAAGATTTTGACCTGGAGATACGAGATAAGAAAGGAAAGGAAAATGTGGTATCCGATCACTCGTCAAGAATAATCCATAATTTGGATGAACATCAACTAGAAATTAACGAAACCTTTCCTCATGAGCATTTACTGTTTGTTTCCACTTCTGCTTATCCATGGTATGCTAACTTTGTTAACTATTGTCTCGCAGGCATCATCCCCGAACATTGGTCCAAAATAAAGAAGAAAACACTTTTTGTCAAGAGCAAAGCAATATTTTGGGACGATCCTGATTTGTTCAAGATAGGGGCCGATCAACTGATCCGAAGATGTGTGCCAGATTCGGAGATACCAGATGTGTTGCGGTTGGCACATGCATCTGCATGTGGTGGCCTTTTCAATGGCTAGAAAACAGGGCATCAAGTGCTACAATATGGGCTATTTTGGCCTACTATTTTTAAAGATGCGTTTAAATTTCCAAAAACATTTGCAAATTGCCAAAAGATGGGTAGGATTACAAAAAGAAATGAGATGCCCATGCAACCAATCCTAGTAATCGACATCTTTGATGTTTGGGGGATTGATTTTATGGGACCCTTTACCACTTCATTTGGCAATTTTTACATTTTAGTGGCACTTTTTATGTTTCCAAGTGGGTAGAAGCAATTGCCACTAAAAAGAATGACACAATGTAGTTTACAAGTTTGTTCAATCTAAAATCTTTTCATGATAGGGAGTACCTCTCGTGATCATAAGTGATGGGGGCTCCCATTTCAAAAATTTTAACTTTGGAAAATTACTCAAACGATATGGTGTGGATCATCAGATTGCCACCCCATATCACCCGCAAACAAGTGGCCAGGTTTAGGTGTCCAATAGGCAGATCAAAGAAATTTTTCAAAAAACAGTACGACCTGACCGTAAGGATTGGTCAAACAAACTTAATGATGCTTTATAGGTATATTGCACTGCATACAAAATACCTATTGGAACCATCCCTTATCATTTATTTCATGGAAAGGGTTCTCATTTACCGGTTGAATTAGCTCATCGAGCATTATGGGCCATTAAAGAAGCTAACTTTGATTATGATACTAAAGGAAAGTTAAGACAACTAAGCCTAATTGAGTTGGAAGAACTGCAGGAGGAAGTATATGAGATCACAACTAGTTACAAGGACAATATAAAATGTGTGCATGATGCAAAACTTCGGCTAAGAATTCCAAGTAGGGAATTAGGTATGGCTTTATAACTCTCGACTCAAACTATTATAGGCAAGCTAAAAAGTAAATGGATTGGTCCATACCTTATCACATAAATCAGGAATTCAGGTGAAATTGAGATTGAAGATTTCGAGGACCACATTCGTCCAGTGGTTAATGGTCACCGGTTAAAGCCGTATTTGTGACCAAATGATCTGAATAGGCTGGATAGGCCAACCGATGATCTTCTATCGGTTAGCATCCGGGTTTTTAACCCTAGCTAGAGGTTGAGGTAACAACGAGTCAAGCTATAGACTCCTGTATTGTAGCACTTCCGGGAGGAAACCGTGTTCGTAAGTTTGTTTTCTTTTATATTTCCGTTTTCATTCTTTCATGTGCCACTTCGTTTATTTGCTAATGTAGAGGCCGTTGAACCACTTAAGTCTGGGGATGTCACCCGATCAGGTATGTATTCCAGATTAATTTTGTGTCGAGGATGTCTTAGTTCAGAAGTTTGGGGTGGAAGATGAACTCGGGTGTACAAATAGATGTACTCGGTTGTTTAAGAAGAAAAAAGGGGAAAACTTCAAGGGGGTGTTGTGCACATCTCTCAAACTCATTTCCCTTTCAATAAAAACACATATGATTAGATTGAAACCCACTTTCTCTTACTTTTCTTCTTCTTCTTCTTCACAACCTCTCAAGAACAATAAAAACCTAATTCCCAAGTCTCTCCAATCGTAACCAATTCAAACGGTTGTTAGGCCTATTTCACTTCATTTTTTGAGAGGAATAAGAATCCATGGGTAGTTTCCTCCAATTCGTGAGCATTGAGTGTAGATCTAAGGAGCGTGATGAACCCTAAGTTTCAAAGTTGGTGTTCTTCACTTCGGGTTGGTTTTCTTTCAATTGAAATTCATATTAAAATCTTTAAACCATAAAGGTATGTTCTTTATCCCCACATAGCATGAATGTATGAAGTATTGAACTTTGTTAAGTAGGTTTACATGACTATTGTTATCTTAGTTGGATTATGGGTGATAAATGTAGTTAGATGTTAGTTTGAACATATTCTTAAGAAATAAACGGTAGGTGTGATCCTAGTGGTGATTCTTGGACATGTGAACATGTGATGTACCATATGCTGGTAAGTAGATACATGTGCAGTTGGGTTATTAAACAATTGTATAATATAACGGCCTGGTAAAAAATAAAAAGTATAAATGTTGATGTCTTAACCAATTGAACATTTCTTGACAAATGGCAACTAAAAAGGATTCATTACTAGCAATTTGGGGGATTTACAACATGTCGTAGAACAAGTGTGGGGATGGATGTAAATCCAATCTTGGTCCAGCCCTTTAGTTGACCATGACTAACTTAAATTGTTTGGTGTCTTATTATTGCATGTGTGTAGATGGGAAGATCTGGGAAGGAACAAGCGGGAGCTTAAAATGAGAAAAGAAAGCAAACCCCCTAGTGGTAATAAGGGTGGAACCGTTGCCACACGAGAAGAGGAAATGCTAGAAGATGTACCAAAATGGAAAGGGGTCCATTGAGCAAATTTCATCCTAAGTTTCAACCGACATTGTGGTAAGAAAAGAAGTCTAGAATGAGAGACCGAAAGGAAGCTTACTTGATAGAAGGGGAAGTGCCCGAAGCATTGTTTACCCATCATAGGGTACATGAAAGATTTGAATCATTGGGGCTGACAGGGTGTGTTGAAATGTTATAACCATAAGGAAGACAAACTGTTTGCACCAGCAGTTGATGAATGGGTAAGTACATTCCAGTTAGAGGTGACCAGGAATATATTGCAAATGAAGTTGGTGGGTGACTGTCGAGGTCGCAAGGTAACAGTACCGATAACCAATCTGAAGAAATTGGCAACTTTTGATTAGTTATGCATGCGTCTGTATGAATTTTTCTTTGAGACACCATTTTGAATAAACCGGACAAAAGCCCAATGTCTGCACTGATGAAAGACTTACTTTTCAAGTTGGGAAAAACACACACCATGAAGAGGGTGGGTCTGAAGAAGGAGGCAAGATTGATTCAAACCATTATAACACATAATATGATGCCTCGAAGGGGGGATAAAGATTCGGTTCGGTTTTGTGATGTACCTATTCTCTACTCCATCATGACCAGTGAGCATAAGATCTCATTCTACTACCTAGCCATGATAAACATTTGACTAGCTCACATCACTAAGGGTAAGAAGATCATTTGTCACTGTAGGTTGATTCAAGATTTGTTTGAGTACTTAAGGTTATCGATCACTCGTTATTTGAAAGGCCAAAAAGCTACATTGTCAAAGATTTGGAACCATTCAATGTAATCCTCATGGCACAGGTAGGTTGGGAATGGAGTTGTAATGATTAGTATGCACGATGGAAACACAAGAATAGAGAGAAGATTAAAGTGAAAAGGTTGGATGCAAGACCATTGGAAGCAGGAGATAAAAGTTAAGCTTAAAGTGAGTATAGTGTGGCTAAGGATGATTTAAATAACCTATATGGACTAGTCACAAGATCTCCATACCCGATGCCTGATGACATGTGGGCTTGGGTTCAAAAGTGTAGGCTAGAAGGATTTGACATCTGGCCTAGTCACAATCAGAACAATTGGGATTTACAACAACATAGCAGGTTACAAGCTAGAGATAATGCCCAAGAAGTGATAGCAAATCAAAATCATTGGAATCGTGCTAACCTTGTGTATTAGGAAATTCAAGTCAACAACAATTAGGAATCGCATCATCAGCTTGGATACCATGAAGCATATCACTGAGGAGAACTGTTTGTACAGGCACCACCACCGGTCAACTATCTCACTCTTCCACTCTATGATAGAGTGGAAAGGCTGCTGAAACCCGAGTAGCACAACTTGGAGTGGATTGATCCGATACAATTTTAGCAACAATAGCTTAAGGTGTAACATCGTCAGCAACAATAAGGTAGAGAAGGAAGCAGTAGCGGAACTCAAGAGGGTGCATTCTATTTCTGTGAATGGATGGAAGAGTTAAAAGGCATGTTTGGGCCGCGCCAGCTATGATACTTTGGGGGCAATCACTGATCGGGATTGTTTTGATCGATTAGGTCCAATTGCTCCGATTCGGGTTTGGTTATCTTATGTGTTTATCTATCTATGTTTTGGGTTAGTAGCAAGAACAGTCAAACTAATAGGGGGTTGATTGGTGTTTGAACTCTTACTTTGATTAATAGGAAATAAGTAGCTTGTATATGCTTGTTGGTTAGCAAGTCTGGGTTGGTGAATCAAGAACCTTGGGGTAGTGTTGAGGGTTGGTAAAGATTACAAGAGGTCGTGTTGAATTTGACACAACCGTACATTGGGGACAATGTATCCCAAGTGTGGACATTTTGGAGAAATGGGAATTTAGACAAAAATTGAAATTGAAATTTTATAATTTTTCTCTAAAATGCTAACTGTTGGACGAGGTTCTTGGTCATGGTTAATTCCTTTTATGTTTAAAACCCAGGATGTCTATGAAAGTTGGAAAGGGAATGCCTAACTAGCGTAAGCTAACCTTAGGCGTAGTAAACTTGCACATTTCATGTCGGTAACCCGAATCCACCGTTTCCATTTATGAGAAGCCTGTTTATTTGTTGCGTATCTTAATTGCTTAATTGAGTATGCAATGATGCTTGTTTGTGGTAGAACTTATGCAGCACGTGCATTTCGAGACCCGAGACAGTGATTCATATTAAAATGATTGAGACAATAGGATTAACCAAAGAATAACTCCATAGGACCCACATACCTGATGTTTATCCATTGGTCACAAATTATGCTTCCTCATTTGTATTATTTTAACCCAATATTATTACCATTAGCCTTTTGTTAGCCTTTTTGTTAGTTTACCCTTGTGATGGAACGTGAGTTAGTAAATTGTGTGTGAATAGTAATTAAGTAATTTGTTTCAAGTTTTGAGTTGTAGTTGGAAGACAACTAAGTTTAAGTCGAAATTTGTCGGGCGTTAATGAAAAAAATGAGAAAAAGCAATGAAATTTGTCGAAGTAAGTTAGGTTGAAGAACCGAGTTATTAGACAAGAAAAAGATGGTGTTTAGCATGTAAGTCGTTTTGAGAATCATTATATTTCATTTTTGGCATTGAAT
>BJCN01312166.1:0-12388 GCA_018326445.1 Flaveria brownii
TGGTTATGGAGCTCGGTTTCGTTGTTTAGAAGTGTTTTGTACATGTTCCGAGCGTAAAAATACAAGAACATACGTGAAATATGTACGGAAATATGTTTAAATATATGAAAATAAATGAAAAACATACAAAAATTTAATGGATATATGGTTACCTGTTCGGTTTTAGTTACGGTATAAAAGAAAACCGAAAACTTGGTTTTAAAAATCGGGAAGCAGACAAGGTCTAAAACCGAAGTGCGAAGCGCAAAAGTGAAGAGTTTTTCGTACGCAAAGCGCAAAAGTGAAGGGTTTTTCGCACGCAAAGCGCTAAGTGTTTATATAAATTTTTTAATATAATCCTATAGGTTTTTAGCATCCCCACCTAAAATATAGCTATAAAAATAATGTTTATATATGCTTTAATGTATAAAAATACATGTATGTATAACTTTTTAACAACATTTATACCATTTTAAAGCAAAAAACAACGCCTATACAAGAAGCGCGCGCCTTGTGTGACAAAAAATCAAATGGATTTTTAGCAACATGTATAACTTTTTTAGCAATTAGAGGGATTTTTAGCAACATGTATAACTTTTTTAACAACAATTTTAGCAACAAATGGATTTTTCTTCAAAAATCGCGCTTTTTTACGTTTCTTGTACAGCATGTGTCTTGTGTTACAAAAAGCCCCAACCCTCGCCTTGCCTTGCGCCCAGGCGCGCCACAAGCATGCTTTTTAAAACCAAGACCCAAACCGTAACCGAATGGTTTTTTGGCCATATATTAAGCGTAACCGATCGGTTATTTCGGTTCGATTTACAATTTGGTTTTGTTTTTTTTTCGGTTATCGGTTTTGAATGCTCACCCCTAATGAGCATATCCAAAAAGACACGAAGGTTAAGACCGGTAGCCAAAGGCGTATTGTGGTTTTTTTTTTTTTTTCGGTTATCGGTTTTGAATGCTCAGCCCTAATGAGCATATCCAAAAAGACACGAAGGTTAAGACCGGTAGCCAAAGGCATATTGTTACTGCACACGGTGGAAATCAAAGAGCAAACCATTGGTCTACCGACACAACACGAGCAACAGAAGTGGCACTTAAGCACCAATTTGGTGCTCCAAAGCAGCCATAAGCCATCATTCTTTATGGCAAGTCACAACAATGTAAGCAAATGTTGATGTTACCTACTTAGCTCTTTATTTTCTTTTGCTAGTGTGAATTTGGTTGAAAAGCTTGTAACATGAAGACACGTAATAGAACAAATGGCTGTGAATGTTTGTTTACTCTTAGGTGTCGGTTATACTCGAATCTTATGCTACTCGTAAAACAACCAAGTTGTTAAAGCATTGTGTTGAAGCGTGTTGAAGACATACCTACACGATTGTTTGCAAACAATATTTCTGGTTCTCACATATGAAGCAGACAACAATGTGCATTTGCAACCACAAGATGATACAAAATGTAACAGATTCAACTCCAATCTTAAATGAAATAAAATCACAATAAGAACACGTTGCCAAATGAAACTCATAATAATAATCCAGATTAACCATAGATAGTGATTCCTATCTCAAATCTAACAAACAAACAGATGATGCAACTCATGAAAGGGTAAAAAAGAGAAGAATTACTGTGAAACGCCAAGCCATTTGGTGAAGACATCAAACTCAGCATAATCACTGTCAGAAATCATGGTCTTGTACCAAGATTTGCTAGCAGCCTTGATCTTAGCAGACTCCTCCTGTTTCAAAGAATAATTGCAGTTAATCTCAAACAAACCCAAATTCAAAATCATTCAAATTCAACAAAAGTACCCAAATTGAAACAATGCAATTACAATAAAACAGTTAATCAACATCAAAATGAATGGAGCCAGATATACCTTAGAAATGGGCTTCCTCTTGCTGTCAAGCTTTTCCTTTTTAGCCTTTTTCCTCTGTTCCTCGGCAAGCACAGCCATCCTCTTGGCAGTCTTGGCATAAGGGTTCAACCTCAACATCGTATTCAAATTCTTCAAGGGGTTCTTCTTCATGGGAGCCCTCTTAACCTCCTTCTTAATCGGCTTCACCACAGACTGCACCTCATCCGAGTTAATTATCCGAGCTAAATCAGCATTCTCCATCTTCGCCCTGGGCAACACATACCCCTTCTTCTTCTCACTCGTCTTCTCAAACGACCCGTAGATCGAATCCAGCTTCTCAAAAGCAGACTTCGTCCAGATAACAAACCTCCCAACATGCCCACCAGGAGCCAGTTTCAACAAATTCAACCTCTCAACGTTCGCAATCTCAACCCCAGGTATGTTCCTAAACGCCTTCACAAGCTTAGCACCTTCAGTTCCGTACACAATCAACGGCCCTTTACGCCCAATATACCTTCGATTCCTCATCTTCCCCTTCCCAGGGCGAATACCTAATGAATCCTTAGCCTTTTCAGCATCAGCAAACGCACCAATCTGCTTCAAAACCCTAATCGCACTCTGCGTCTTCTCAACCCCTTCGGCGGAATCACTCACCACCAACGGCAGCTCCGGCACCGCCTCGATCCGGTGGCCACGGGCCATGACCAACGACGGCACGGCGGAAGCGGCGATGGCGGAGACGACGGCGAACCGCTTCTGGTTGACATTGACCCTCCGGTGCCACCGGCGCCAGATCCTGGTGGGGGCGAACATACGACCACCGCGGCACATGTTGCCGAAGGCGCCTTGGCCGGCGCGGTGGGTGCCGCCGCCGGGGACACGGGGGATACGGGAGACGGCGCGGCCGGTGCCCCAGGACTCGGCGGAGGTCTGGTGGCCGGCTTTTCTGGATACGGCGTAGGGCTGGCGGGAGTTTTTGGAGATGTTGGAGTGGACGAAGGAGACGATGTCGGGGCGGATGGAGGCCTTCATGACGTGGGGGAGGGCGACGGTGTCACCGTCGGTGGCCATGTCGGAGTCGAGGGTTTGGACGGTGACGAGCGGGCGGGCGGCGGCGGCGGCCATGGCGGTGTGATCGGAGATGGGGGTTGGGGGATTAGGGTTTTGGGCGAAGAGATGATGGTGATTTGGGTAGAGGTGATATAGGTGGAAATGGAATGGAGATCAGGGCCACATGATAATGGGCTTGATGATATTTGGATTAAAATGTTAAATGGGCTTGATGCATGGGCCTCGGATCTTGTTTAATTTAATATCTTGATTCTAACTTCTAAGCCCTTTAGATTTAGCGTGGTTGGGTTGTTGTCGGGTCAGGGAATCGGGTAATTTAGCATCACCACTGCAAATTGCTCAGGGTGGGGTAAGAGAGAGGTATAAAACGAACCGAGTAGAGCTCATATAGGCTCGAGCTTAGCTCGTGTTGGTTTAAGTGAGCTCGAGATCGGCTCTTTTTGAGCTTATTTTTTGTAGCTCGAGCTTGGTTCATCCGGTACTTATCAAGCTCGAGCTCGGACTCGTTTCGTTTATTATTTAGTTATTTTTTTACTATTTTATATTCAGTTATAAGTATAACATTTTACATATTATTTAATTGTTTTTATTTAAACAATAAAAATTATTTATATAAATTAAATTTTATATAATTAAAAAGTTCAATCAGGCTTGCGAGCCGGCTCGAGCACGATATGTAAAGTTCGGGGTTGGGCTCAAATATTAAGTTTTTTTAAAGTTTGAGCTCAATAAAGTTCATCTTGTTTCGAGTTTTTAATCGATCCGGTCTCGAGCAGCTCGGCTCTTTTGCACCCCTAGGTAGTAGTTTGCAATTTGGGTTCGATGATGAAGCTGCCTGGTAGTTTTTAATAAAAAATTTTTACGATAGTTTAGGGTAAGAAATATTTTGTCAAAATCCTTTTAGGTAGTTTTAGTTTCATATGAGTTGACATTATATCATTGCATGTTAGACAAGATAGTAGGCATTTTAGAAAAGTTTGTCCCGTTCACCCTTAATCTACTTTTAGTTTCTTTGCGTCATGGTGATTCCTTTTAATTATTGTCGTACAACTTGTCTTAAGGTGTTTATGGTTTAGTTTTAATGGTTTATAAAGCAAATATAAGCAAGAACATTACTAATGGTTTTCGGTCACTATAAACTTGGTCCGGAGCATGAGAAGTGAAAACCGAACCATATTAACGGTTTAATATCATAGTTCTGACTTGTTAAATATTTATAAAGAATGCGTAAACTATCAAATAAAAGATTGTCCATTACTCCACTAGTTGTTTATAAAACACCAATTAAATTTCAAAACATGATAAACTTTTTTATGACTATTGAAATAAAAATGACAGATTGAACTAAATTAGGACATCTAATATATTCCTGAATCTTATGAATTTTGGACTTTAGACTACGGGAAGAGATATGCTCCAAAATGTTATATTAAAAAAATTAGGGAAATAATTACTAAATTGACATTTTCGTAAAACTGTAGAATAATTTATCAACATAAATGAAATAATTTAAAAAATTAAAATTATTGTAAAGATGGAAACTTTTGAAACCATAATTAAAACGTTAGTGACGAACCATAAACATTCATAACTTCATAAGCTTTATTATGTCGCTTTATATGATACAATTTCGTTAGATTAAAGGAATAACTAAATTAATTAAGTGTATATTTTTTTTGAAATGAAGGCTCAACTGAATTAATAAAGTGTTTAGACCAACCAAATTTTTTACATATATAAACCTACTTTACAAAATTTAAACATTTTAAAGTTAGAGGCATAAAACGCTAAGTTTACTGGATTTGGGCTTTGACTGACTTGGTATCTTGAAAACGTTTGCCTTTTAAGATGTTTTTTGGTGAGACGTTGAGACTTGAGATTATGTTTGTCTATTGCAATGGGCTACACTTATAGCTGCATTAACAGAATAGATCCACATGTTAAGGTGAGCCAACATTCGGTCGTGCGCCTAAAAAATACACTTGGCTTGGATATAATACATGTACATTAATACCATTATTAGAAAAACATTAACAAATATCAAATTTTTAATAGTTTTTTTGTCATGTTACAAAACCATCTTCATAATTATAAAACATAGGTCGTTAATTTATTATAAAAATATGCATGTGATCGATTACAATCTCTTTGTTTAATAATACATCCAATATTATTGTCATTTGTGTTTAAATGCACTTTAAATTAAACTAGTTATTGTACACGCGCTTTGTCGTGGTATTAAAACATACTTAACCGTTTCAATTGTTTGATCAAAAGTGGTCTCAGATGAACTACATGCATCATCATCAACCGAGGGAACTCCGACAACACCAATGATAGGATCACTATAACAATCTAAACAAAACAGGATCATCACTAACAAAATGGTACGTTTAAGGTGAACATGTGCTCATCATCATAAAACTAGGGACACTATCACAACAAAAGTATTTGTAGCCAACGAATATGGTCAAAGATGAACATAGGTTCAACAACATGGAAAAAAACCCAAAGGAGGGATGATCCATAACAACACAAGCTTTCTCAGATGAAACGAACCTAAGTCAAACATCAACGACACACAGGAGTTCCAATCAGACAGGTTAACGGTTGGTGCACCAAGACAAACACCGCTAGGGTGGGCACATATGGCCACCAATGACATCCGCCAACAACATCCCCTCTGTGATCCCAAGTTAAGCAACCATAAAAGAAGAGGTTCACTATCGGAGCACGAAAATTGGATAAAGCATCTAACAACAAAGCAAAGGTCGAGGGTAGGGATGACAACCATGGACGCCATACCCTTCAAGCTCAAAAACCTTAGAAGTAAAGGAGTTAGGTAGGTCTCTATCACTGCCACTAGGGAAACCCATGCAAGTATGGTTCCGGAGAAAATGAGGGTCTCTTTAAGAGAAGTCGACCTTTCACACTCCTTCACGATTGGAACCACATCAATACCCAAATCGGCCAGCATATCTCCATAAATATTTATGTTAACGTTCAAAGACACTTTAAATAGTTAAATCACTAAATACACAATATTAACGTATTCCGATTCATTTTATTACCAGACGCAGTGGGAATACCGACCCATATAAGAAAACCGAACCAAAAATGCTTTTTCTCTCCAGCTTTATTCATTTCTAAAACCTTAGAGAGCCCCCCGGCCTGCTCTAGCTGACTTCACCGGAGCTACAGGCTCCACAACGCCGTGGTGGTGGTAGCGCCTAGTGGTCCGTGTGATCGAGTGGCGACAAGTGCAATCTCCTACCCCACTAACTTTGATCTCTTGAATCTGATAATGGTGATGTTTTCTCCTGAAACGCAATGGTGGTGGTGATCATGTACAATAGTTTCAGTGGCAGCGGCTATGGTGGTCTCTTTTTCACAATCCTTGTAGAACCCCAAGTGGTGGTAACCAAATATGATGATGGGATGATTCAATAATGGTCACGATGGCGGTAGTTACATCCGACAAATGAACATGATGCTGGCAGTTGTGGCGGTTTCACTGGTTGGTGAGGGATTTGTTATTGACTATGGTGGTGATGGTTTGTCACGATCCTATTAGTAATTAGTGGCCTATAGGGTTGTAAAAGAACCGAATGAATGCGAAAAAGATCTTGTTCATGTTCATGCATTAAGAAAATAAGGTTGCTCATAAACTGTTCATGAAAATGAATTGTTCATGAACTATTCATTAATACTTACCGAACATAAATGAACAAACAAAAGACAAATGAGCATAAATAAATGTTCATGAACATAAACAAACACAAACTAAAGATTATCAAGCATTAACACAAGCTTAACATAATTATCCAAATATACTTGACAAAATCATAACTAACACAAAATTCAAGTTTGTCAAAATTTTGCACAAATTAAAGCTTAAAATAGTCAAATGGGAAATAGGGGATGGTGGGAGATACATATTGTATAATTGGGATTTCATATTCTCAAAAGTTTAAATTAATAAAATAAAAATATAAAATATAAAACACGCATTATCGAACGTTCACAAAACATAAATGAATAACATAGTAACTATTCATGTACATTTTTTTAGCCTTAAATGATTCTCTTATTTATGTTCGTTCGTTCATTTATTAAACAAACAAACATAAACGAACTTCGCATTGAACAATTCACGAACCGTTCTCTGAATGTTCGGTTCGTTTACAGCTCTAGTGGCCTACGATGGAGATGATGGTTGTTGTTCGAGACTCTCTAAGGTTGGTGATAAAGGTGGCATGTGATGGTTGTGATTTGGGTTGTTTGTTGTTTTATAGTGGAGGTGTATATAAATCTTAATCATGCATAACCTTTTTTAAAGTTCCAAACTCGAAGAAACAAGCAAACACACCCCACCAAGTACATAATTAACCAATCAAACAAGCAATTCACTAGACACAAACCATTAAATGATCATAATAAAAAAACCAATTCAACTTGTCTATTGCTCTTGAATCAGTGGTCTTGTCTAATAGTTCCTTATTCCAAACGAGTATTCTCAAGCACTGTTACCAATAAAAAAAGCTCTAAAATATACGTTGGTAAGTTCACATGTTTAAATAGTCAAAATAAGTTGCTATGTAAGTCAAGTACAATAAATGTGTGTGAATAATTACAAAAGCAATCGTACGCTCCAACACAAACTCATGACCCAACCTAATAATGTACACGGCTCAAGACTAAGAACAAGCATAAAACAACCAAATTATATTCACCTAAGGGCTCGTCCAGACTAAATAAGTGGTAACTAGTATACTGATAATAAGGGTGGGAATGCCAACTCGTTAGTACTAACAATACCTCTCCTCGAATCCCAAAACGGGAGTTAAATAGTCATGATTGAGAACACGAGGACTTAAGAACAAGAACACACTTATAAAGAACATCTAGACTTAATTTTATGACCAAAACCATACACGTTAGTCCAATCTAAGTCCAAAAACTATGGCATAGTGTAATATTATTGATTTTTCATGCTTAATCTATTTGCTTAACTCTTTTAATGATTAATATTTCCATATGTAAACATTGATTGAATTCAAGAATCTACTTATGAAAACTATCTTATATTTCTTGATTGAATTCAAGAATCTACTTATGAAAACTATCTTATATTTCATTCATTGTGATTCATTATGATACTATTACATGCTAATGTGATTATATAATAACATGTGTTAAATATTCGATCTTGCTCGAAATAGTAACTTGGAATTGCCCTAACAATAATCAAAGTTTAAGATAATTCTAAATTACTACATACATGAAACACATATGGTTATAAGGGCAAAATTTTATATATGTGTAACTTAGGGTTACATATGTAACTTTGATTCAAAGGATAAAGATTTAATTAATTAAATTAAGTCTTATAATTATCTAAATATTATCTATATAGACAATTACTATACAAAGTGTAAAAAACGTGTGAAGCGTACGAAGTCACCAGTCGTGCCACGTGTCATTTAGGAAAGGGGTAATTTCATCCGCGCCATAATTACGCATATAAGGTGGATAATTACGCATGTTATATTCATTATTACGCAAGTTGTAATTATAATTACGCAAGTTAAAATTACTCAAGTTATAAATAACAATTACGCAAGTTATAGTTATAATTACGCAAGTTATATGATAATTACGTAAGTTTTTTTCATAATTATTCAATTATAATCACGCAAGTTATACGCACCCACATTCATGTTTTTTAATTGTTATTTAAAAAAGTATAGTAATACTATACTCAAAATAAATAGAATAAAATGCTTAATTTTATGATAGATTTAAAAAATAATAATATTGTATAAAAAGTTATATGCGTTACAAAATTGGGGGAATTTAAAAAAAGTCTAATAATTGTAGGTTATTTTCAAATCTGCCCCTCTAGCCCCTTACTTGTATGATTACTCTTATCTCTAATTTGAATCATTAATTTTCTAGATCAATGGTTGTTATCGTGTTGTACACTTCGCACAAACTAATTACTTTTTACCGTAAATTTTTCCTATGTATATGTATGGATAATTATAAAATTATATATATTATTTTATTATTTTAATTATTTAAGTGATATATATCTAATTAATTTTAAAATATTTAACTAATAATTATCTTAAATCTAAAAATTAACAAATTAAACTAATCCTAACTCATATATAACTATAAATTTTGTTCACCCCGTTTATCCCCTAAAACTTATGAATTTTATTAATAAAATATTAAGAATACTTATCATAGTTGAAACCTAAAACCTAAATTTCAACTATAATCGGGGGTATTATTCTTATTATTTTTCACACGAAACTCTAAATCTAGAGCTTTCATATAATCAAATATCAACTCATAGCACCTCTCTTGAAGATCCGAGAAGTTTTCCCTATCGAGTAAGTTTTAATGTTCTTCGTGTTTTTCGCGTTCTTCATGTTTTTCGATTTCATACCTTTCCAATTTTGTTTTATCAAAATTCAATCATAACTAGCTTGCATATATGATTACATATCATTTTTATGTATTAATCATAGATCTAAGTTGGACAAAAATATCAAATAAACATAAAAGCATCCAAAGTTTGCTTAAACACATCAAACTTAAAATCTTGGATTTTGATAGATTCATTGGACCAACTTCGCATAGCCATATCTCACTCGTAACAAATCCTTTTTAATTTATTCTTTTTAAAAAACTTAAATTCAGAGTCTTATCTTTCCAGCCATATGAAAATCGTCTTCTAACTCATTGATTTGATCCTCAAATAGCTCACGCAAGTTTAGAGCGTGAATATGTATAAAGCTGTCAAACCCTATATTTTGCATGTTTTTAATATTTTCATTATTATAATGTAAATCAATGATTTTTATTATAAAATAATCAATATAAATATGTTTTAAATAATAAATATTAAACCTTAATGGTAATAATGACTATCTACCAACTTTTGAATCATAGTTTTTATAGAATTCTTCTTATTTTCAATTATAACAGTCTACTATACAACTTGTTCATTCCTATCCTTTCTAGTCTTATAATTACACGTGTTCCCTATACTTTCTGAAAATACCAAACACACATTTGACTTGGTCTAATATACATTTAAAATCTTGTCATCCGATATGTAGTTATATGGTAAGCAAAAGGTTATGACTAAGGAAAGACGGGGTACTTAAGTGATGAAAATCCACAAACTCTTTCCTGGAGATCATTTGTTGGATGTGCTACTCTGAAATAACACATATCTAGTATATGACAACCATTCTTGATTTTTTTGCAATAACAAACCCTCAATTATTTACAAATACGAGAAACTAACTAAATAAACTTACTTAAGGCAATCCTCCCTCAAAGTAACTACAAGTTGTAAGATCAACCCACCTACTTTACAGTGTGAGTTCATATCTCTTTTTATTTTGTATTTTGAGGTGGAAACATGCTATCTATATCAAACTGAAAATTCAAATTCTAAAATTAAAACTAGTCTTTTGCAAACTCAATGACAAACTTCTAAATACTAGTAAAACTAAACTGATTATACATGTTGTTATATTCTATGACACTTTTTTTTACTATAAAGTCCCTCTATTTTTCTAAAATCTACTCAACCATTAACTTCAAGAAGTTCACGGGAGCACGCATATAGATCTATCGGCCTCACAAGCCCATTAGTACTCTGGTTGATGCATGCCAATCAATCCCAAGCGTCCTTTAAGTCAACGTATTCTTTTTTACTTGAAATAAGCTGGATGTTCGGAAATTACATACTAGCCAATCAATCCCAAGTGTCTGTTAAGTCAACATATTCTTTTTTACTTGAAAGGAGCTAAAGTTTGGATGCTGCATACTAGACAAACATACTATAAGTCTAGCATCTTGTATCAAGGGGTTAGACGGGAGGGCATTCAATCACTAGGGTTGGTGTGTGGACTCATATATTATAGTTTAATTACTTGTATTTGGGAAATTATTTGTTGGCTTGTACATGGCTATATATTATATGTATACTTTACAGTTTACTTAGTTGTATTTAGAAAATTTTTTATTGGTTTGTATATTGTTATGTACTATATCTATACTTCTAAACCTATGTTATCACCAACTTTTTAATTGACATATTTTAGCATATTTTTAGGTAATGGAAATTAAGTTCGTTGCTTCGCTCACGCTAGGTTTCAAGGATAAGATTTAGTTGGACCTAGTTAGACTTTAAATAAAATGAACACTTATGTAAAATTATACTTGAAAGGCTGATGCAACCAAAGCAACCAAAGAGCTTCCAGCATGCATGCATGAAGTGCAGAGTAGAAGTTACTTCGAAAGTTTTATACACTTCATAGAAAATATTCTAAGTGTAAAATCTTTCGAAGCCAAAGACCAAATCTTCTAAAGCCAAAGATGAAGTGTTCCTAAGCTTCAAATACAAAGTCTTCCAAAGCCAAAATACCAAAGACTGATTTCTTTTGAAGATAGAAAAGACATGTTTTTTCTGATCAACTTTTGCATAAAGCTGACTAACTTTCCACTGCCACTCTGAAGACTCACCAACTTATACAAGTTGGAGAAAAGGTCCATGCTTTAGTAAACTGTAGATTATGTTTTAAGGTCTGTAACTTTCTACTTTATACCTTTTATCCTTTTTGTCATAGATTAGGATATGAGCTATGGCATGTCATAGTCACAAGTCAAAAGACAATCTGTCTTTTGACTGTACATTGATCTTGTTTTCTAGATTAGTGTTTCCAGCTGCCTTTCAAAGTATAGCCGACTGTAGGATGTAGTATAACATATCTCAGGTTCTTGTATTTCTTTTCATGCTTTGTAACACTTGCAATAGAACTTAAGAGCAATATACATCATTCTTGAAAACCATACTTATTTTGTTCTGGTTTTTGGTTCTGTCTTAATACTTACTTGTGTTCTTAGTGTCTTTCATATAAACCCGGTTCCCTATTTGATCTATTAAATGTTCTAAAACTTTCCTCATTGTGAGAGTGATTGTATTGACCATCCCCTTAACTGGTCTTGCAATTAGTAACAGAGCATTTCAGGATTTTGATTGTAAGATCTCACCATATTAAATTCTCTCAGTTTCACAAATCACTTAACATCTCAAATGGCAGTTATCTCAAAGGCTGATAAAGAAACCGGAACTATGAGAAAGTCTCCACTCAGATGACTTTGGTACTTGGTGCCAAAGAATGGAAGGCTTTATCAAGTCTTAAGATAGCAAGATGTGTGGATCTATTGTCTCTAGACCTCATGTACCATGCACCTCTTCAGCTACTTCTGGAGGTGGCATCATACTAAAGGAACTGGCTGATGTAAGGCCCCGTTCCTGGGAAACCTCACAGTTGGTTAACCATAGCATAAAATCAGTTTAATACAAAACATTGCAGCGGAAGATATTTAAACATTCATTTAAAACTTAAAAACCCCATTGTACTCATACATTTGTCCTTTAAATGC
>BJCN01312170.1:0-20225 GCA_018326445.1 Flaveria brownii
CTATCAACACATAGTCACGATAATTCTAACGAAAACCGCATAAATTTCACATCTAGTCCTTGATTTGAACAATTATTCACCAAAGATAGGGCAAATGTTCGCTAGAATCTGTTCATACTCACTAAAATATATAATTACATGTATATTGATAGGGATGTGTGTGTGTTAACATGCGAATATAAAACAAGTTAGAATATTGTAAAAACAGGAGAGAGACTGACTCGTTCATCAGCCCGCTTCAGAAGGGATATGAGGCGTACTATTACCGAGTAAAACCAATAGAAATAGAAAGTTTCCACACCAATTTCTTGAACCACAAACGAAACTGATTATTATTTTTAACGAAAAAACATACGTTCGTTTATCATGCTTCAAAATTTACGTTTTCGTCTGAGATGAGGAGTTACCCCTCGGTCTGTCACATGACGTTTACTATTAGGCTAAAAATCTATTAATAATAGTTAGGCTACAAATCTATTAATAATAGTTTCTTGTTGGCATGGTGATTACTAAACGGGATGATTTTATTTTAGAGACGATATCGTTAACTTCCTTATTTTCATTTCATGTTGTATTTATAATTAGGTTTTCTCCAACGTGCGTTTAGCGAGGAATTTTGTCACAATCCCAGATAGCAAAATGCGGATATAATTAATAACATGTCGCAAGGCTGGTCATTTTAAAATAAAACCCTAATGCATCAAGAAAATGAAAAAAAACACGTCGTAATTACTATCACAACGTTGTAAAACTTTAGCGCATACTCCGTTATAAAAGTGAGTGTCATCGCGCCACAAACCCAAAAACGCACTCTAGCATAAAAGTACCAATCCATCGTAAATACGATTCAAACAAATTAGATTTTGAATACAACTCCCTTTTTTTAACTTACATCAAAATATTAAAAAATAAATAAACACAACCACACATTATGTTTTTATAAAAAAATTCACGAAAGTTATTACAGAATGAAATTATTAGTAAATCAAACTGGTTAAACACATATATTATATATAGTATGAGAGGTGAAAATAGAAACACAAAGTGCCAAGTGGTAGAAATAAGAAGGTGATGCTATTATTCTCCTTTAAAGTATATGCTACTAGTCACTCATGTGAAATGTTGATAGATTTTGATCTAACTGTTGGAACCGGTACTAGATTTAAACCAAACTGTACACTAATCATGGCTGTTTCTTGATTTCATCATTGATTTTTGTTGCACTCTAACTACAAACCACATATAATTTTGAACTCTACACTCTGACATTGATTTTAGTCATGTAACAATAAATAACATTCACATATTATTTTTTACTTAGGTAATTGGTAGTTGTCATATTTTATATATATTTTTTTCTGGTGACAAACCAACATCATGTCAGGTTTTTCTGTTTTCCTTAGTTTTTCTCGTTTTACAAGATCTCTTCATAGTTTTTCATTGTTTTCCCGTCTTTTTAAAATATATATTTTTAAAACTTGTATTTACATTTCATATTTTATAATTGAATTAAAAAGTAGAAAAATAAAATAAACTTTCATTAATTTAAAAAACACATCATAGAAAACTAAAATAACATCTAGTAAGAAATTGATTTAATAAAAAAAATAACATCTTGTACGAGAACTCTCATCCCTAACTTTGTCCTTCCCCACTTTTGTTGAAGAACTAAATCTAAGATCACCACGGAATACACTAAGTACCTTTCCCGCTTATTGTTGTCTTCCAATGCTTGTTGTCGTTTTCGCATAAAATTAACTTGAACTTATTTAACACCTTTAAACAATTATTAAAATCCTTTTTATATACATACAATCCGCTTAATTACATAGGTAACAAACTCATGCAAAATATATATTGAGTTTGTTTTTCACATATAATCAAACTCCATTATATTGCATGAGTTCACTATCAATGCAAACGAACTACCTATATAAACAAGGGCTTCAAAAATTACCTATAAGTACTTTAAGAAAAAATTAAACTATCTAATTCTACAATCACTACACATAATTTATATAATGAGGATTAGCCTACTGATGACAATTAACATATGAAATCCAAACTTTTAAGTTTTTTGAAATAAAAAAGCTAGAAGATGCGTAAGGTAGACACATTATTTCATGAATTTCTAATTACTTTATGATAATTATTTAACTATATCAAGAAGGTGGTTGTATTTTAATAAGTTACAGACTATTATTATTAATAGTTTTAATATGTTTATCATAACCAAGTTCAATTCATACTTATACAGTGTGATCATGCGTGGTAAAAAGAATACAAGTGGTCAAGTGGGTTAACATAAATTAGAAAATTGTTGTACACGTGGGTTATGCAGAGAGGAGAAGCATGCATGTGTGATCAATTTAAAAAAATCAAAAGCTTTGTGTCCATAGTATGAAACTATGAATTATTAGAAGTGCACTGCAGCTAAACTTCATTATTTTATATGTAGTTAATTCTAATTTTGCTTAGTAAGAGTTGATAAAAGTAATAATTTTTCTTCACGAAAGTATTAAAAAATCAACTTACCTTTAAAGTTTTTATAGGTTGTTTTAATTTCAATTCAAAAGTTTTATTATATTAGATCAATTGGAAATAACTGGTGAAATTTTTAGATTGAAATTAAAAGAATTAGAAACATTTGAAGGTAAATTGATGTTTTTTTAATATTTTAGAGAAATAATTATTTTTTTAAAATTATCTAATGGAGCAAAACCAAACTTAACTCGTTTATATGATATATAGTATAATAGTATAAATATTTGGGCTAAAAGATTTAAAATCATAGAGGACATCGGCAATAGATTGTCTTTTTGTAGGGCTCTTAGTTTGGTTCCCTTGGGCTCCCATTCCGAGCCATATTGGAAAACTCTTTGGGCCATACACATGCATGATGCCATGATAAGCTTGCAATATGCATGGATATGCATGTATGATGTATCTACTAGTGTTTTCTATTTAGTCAAATGACTCAAGAGTACTAATACAACTAGTGATCAATATAACACAATCAACATCAACTAGAGAACAAGTAGATTATATTAGAAAGATGTACATAATTAATTAAGATCGTTACTATCTACAACACTAGAATATACTAACATTATTTAATTACATCTTCAGTAATTAGATGTTGAACCAATCGTATCCATGTATATAGTTGTTCTCTGGCACACAAAACACATTCTCCAATCCTTCCATCCCAAACCCGTCAAAAAATGTTGGCTCCATCGCCTCCATAGAGAAGGATGAACTCGGGCTTGTGCTTGATGTTCCATCCGACCTCTCCACTAGCCGGTTTATCACGTTTTTCGCTTCAGAGAGTTGTTCTTTGAGCTTTAATACCTGTACAAGTAGCTCTAGTATCAGCCATTGATCTTAGAAAAATACATGTACAAATTAAGATTTTAAAATTTTCTTTTTTGATGTTTGAAAATTGATTTTGTATGGAAGATAAAGGTTCACGTGGTGAGATATGTCATGTGCTTAGCTAGTTCAACAAATTAAAAACACTGTATAGTAGGACAGCCTTAAAAAAAGTATGGATAATCACTGCTTTGCTGGACCAATGGGGCATCAGTGTGACAAATGTACATGGAGTTACTTTTATGTAGAGACTTGAGTCCCATGCATTTTCATTTTGGTTGTATTAGGCGTACCCTCTTAAGTTTTTAATACTTCTTTTAGCTTGTCACGTCAAGAGTATTTCTTATTTTTGATTTTATAAGAAAAGAAAGACACTCTTGATTTGATTTTTCATGTGAGTACTTCTTGGTTATTTTAGGTTAAAGTGGATGGTATTCTCCCTTAATTAAGTGTACATCAAGGAGAAACCGCCCGGGCATTTTGCCTAATGATATCAACATGTTAATTTGTGATGTTGGTGTGAGGGTTTAAGTCATGTTATAAACACATGATGTAGTTTAAGTTGGACTAATGGGTATGTGCGTTTGATGTTGAAAAAAAGGTGTGCTTAAGAAAAAAGTAGAAAATAATCACTGTCATGTTAGTCTACTTCATAAAAAAGTAAATGACAAACCAACCTAAATTCAATTATATTGTGACCACGCATGTTAAAGAACTGCTTATTTATCATCTATTAATTATTTATCATTTTCTTTAACTTCATCATTATTCATAATAAACCGCATATATAAAAAATCTAAGTGTGAGGTTATTTTATAAAGTGTATTTTTGTTATAAAGTATGAGAAGTCACAATGAGACTAAAAAGTTATAAAAAAATTATATATCACAATCTAAATCGAATTTTAAAAAAGTATTTCGGAGTCACTAAAAATAAAAAATAAATTTTCATTGTATCTTTTATGACACAATGACGTCATTGTGTCTTTCATAATGACACAATGACGTCATTGTGTCTATCATAATGACACAATGACGTCATTGTATCTTAATTTCATAAATGACTCAATAAAAGAAACATTATTTTTTTTATTTTTTTATTTTTCGTTTATTATTTTTCTTATTGAGGACGGCTAAGGGAATAAAAGTTAAAAAATTACTTTTTTTAAATTCGATTTATATTGTGTGATATATTTTTTTGTGAATTTTTTTGACTTATTATGTTTTCTCGCACTTTTTAACAAAAATACACTTTGTTTCTAAACCTCTTTCAAAATCTAAAATATATACTTCAAACAATCTTGGTTTGTATTCTATTGTTATGATCCCAATAGATTATAACTAAAGACTTGCAACAAATCTAACACAAATAGACTTACTATTATAATTAGTATTATTTCACTTATCATCTAACTTTAATCTTTTAACGTGATTCCATATGTCCACTTTCAATATTTTGATAATTGATTATCTTATTGAATTAGCTGGTTACAAGTCTATATTTATAGAAATTTATAGCTAATATATGAAAGCCTATAAACTAATTTTCTCATTCAAAACCTTACAAATAACAAATTTCTGTTATCATGGAAATTATGTGCATCATAGAAAGATCGAGCGTTACCTCAGTTTCCAGACGACATTTTTCAAGAACAGTGGAGTCATGTTCGTTCTTGAGCTTTGAGTATTCCTCTTCGAGCTTCTTAATCTTCCATCGAGCCCTCCGGTTCTGAAACCAAACCGCCACTTGGCGCGGGTCGAGCCCAAGTTCCACCGCGAGTCTATCCTTTCTTTCTGATTCTAGCTTATGTTCATCCCCAAAGTTTTGCTCAAGAAGGCTCACTTGTTCATCACTCAGCTTCCTTTTTCTAAACCCACAACCGCTAGCGTCCGCTTTCATCCTCTTACGCCTTCTTCGCGGTTTCACAGCTTCCACTAAACATTACAACAAGTTACAATCAAACCACAAAACTTAAAAGTATATAACTTCTTAAAAATATAATAAAAACTCAAACCTTGTTGTGGCATGATCAACTGATCATACATCCCAGGATAATACTGAGAAAGAAGAACCATTTGATCATCATCAACTTGAGTGTGATCAATTTTGATGTTGGTTGTCATCTCTCTTAATTTGTTTGTATGTAAACAAGTGGAATATGTGTTACATTAAGGGAGACTTTATTTATAAAGGTTGAGTGAAGATTAAGGAGTCTGCTGTTACTTTGGGTTGTGTAGTGCATGTGTGCCTTTATTTATAAACCTCATAATACCCATAATGACCTTGTTGTTTTCTTATATTTACGGTTATGCCCTCCATGGGTTTTTGGGTCATTTGGTCTTGTAAAGCTACAAATGTGACATGTTTCTGTCTATTTTGAGGTTACGAGATTAAAAAAAACTAGTGGACGATTAATGTTTTATCAAACTTGATGAAACAACGACACAAAACAAATGAGTATCATCGACGGGTAGTTACCAACAGTCATGAATCATGATTCAACTCAAACTCCTGATGTATGTTTTAGAATCTAGAGTTGTTTGTGTTGTCAATATCATCCTCCCTCTACTTAGTTCACTATTATTATATTACGCTAGTACATACTTAACTAGTTTTTTAGTAGCGTATGCAGTCTGGGACGACTTAGGGGTTGTTTGATTTGCTTCTGATCCAGTCAGACGTTTGGCCAGTCAACGTGTTTGATTCTCACTTTTTCGCGTCTGACCCGGTCCGACACCACTGACCCATGCATTTTTCCCCCTTACCCGGTCAGTTTTGAAACAACTCATTATCTGATCACCACCTTCTAACCGAGCAAGGGATTTCAAACAACCCCTTGTAAATTTTTTAATTGTTCATGATATTTTTTTTGGATGAGCGGTGCTTAGGTATAGGGGCAAGATTTTGTTTGTTTTGTTGACAAGTGTATAGTTATAATTTGATGGCAATATATTATGATTTTAGGACTTAAAACGTGATTGATATTAAAATAAAAACATTACCTAATATGTTAAGTATGTTTATCGGCTTCTTTTCCATAAATTAATATTAAGTTGTGGCGTGTAGAAGACATTTGCTTTTCCTGTTTCTATGAAGACAACAAAGCAAACAGCAGAAGTCGTGGGGGGATTGGCTTTCCAGATTTGGCAACAAAGAAAGGAGATGAACTTGAGTCTAGGTGTGAAGAGGATAATCAAAGAATAGTATGAATTATAAGGATGGGAAACAATTGGGAACCTGGCCGGTAAACCCGAAACATTGAGGATGAGTACTATAGGTTGCGTTTGGTTGGAAGAATGGAATGGAATGGAATGTAATTAAGAAACTAGTTTAATTTTTAAGTAAAATTAAGTTTGAGTGAGTAATAAAATGTATAACCCAAGGGAATGTTTCACCTCAAATTCCTTTGGTTGTGTGATTTCAAATTCCCTCTCTAGATGGAAGGATTTTGAAATCCCACAACCAAGGGAATTTGAGGTGAAACATTCCCTTGGGTTTTACATTTCATTACCCACTCCAACTTAATTCTACTTGAAAATTAACTAGTTTCTCAATTCCATTCCATTCCATTCCATTCTTCCAACCAAACGCAGCCTAAGATTGGTGTTTGGATTTGAGACCAGGTATGAGATTGGTTTTGTAATTTTTTCACAGGTATGGTATTAGATGATAATAATGATATTTGACTCGAACCGAAACATACATGCTTGTTTAGTCATGGTTGCAAAACGCACTATGTGCTGCCAGGTCGATCGACTGGAAAGTTGCGAGAACTTGGAGAGTACTTAGACGTGATATATTTTAAAAATTTATTTTTAAAAATTATAAATACATCAAATATTATAAGATTACTAATATTTATAACAAAATACGTTAATATGATAATACATTTCAAACGGTGATATTTATTCTTTGATATTGTAGATCTCATAATCATTTAATTCTCATCTTCCAACAAAAATCAGACTTGACAGAGTTGAATCGAGTTGACCGAGTTGGGATGAGTTAGACCGATTCCGAGTAACATTGACCGAATTGATGAAAATCGCCTGGGTACCCTACCGAGTACCAAGTAGTCGCTGAGTACTCGGCCGCCTAGGCCGAGTTTTACAACAATATGTTTACCCGAAAAATACCACTAAACAATTTATTTTTTTATATTCTTTGTCCTAAGTTTATAGAGTAATCTAGTAGTCCATTAATTTTTTGTTTCTATTTTCTTAATTTACTTATGTTATAGCATTATATAGTAAAAAATATATTTAGAAATCTAAAAAAGTAATTATTAACAAAGTAAACCAATACCTACAAGCATACCAATACCCGATTATTAATCACCTAACATACACGTGATGAGTTAATACTAGAATATAAGACACAATTTTACAATAAAACGTATGATAAAAAATTACCACTAACAGTCTCAAACCCATTATATTACCACGAGTAGAAGTTAGGATCCCAAACTTAGACCATCTTAAAGTTAGTAAACAAAGACATTTTGTATTTATTATGTTTGCTGTTTTTTTGGCTGGACTAGAGTGGCCTGTGGATTCGGATAAAGTCACGAATTGGGTGGTTTTTATTCCCATTTATGTGGGTGCGTCACTACATGAATTGCCTAAGCCACTCAAAACTAATATCCTCTATGGCTTTTAGCTCTCAATCGGCTGTCGCTACATCCGCTTCATGTCGTCCATGACATGTAAATAAGGGGTCAAGTGCTCAGAGTTGAACCAGGAGGTTTTAGCAGCAACAGGTTTCCTCCTGAGGAGGTTGGGGGGTGCGGTCCCGACTGAGAAACGGATAGGTGGTCCCGATTAAGATAACACTTATCCTTTAAAGCAGCTAGGATCGTACATTTACCGTTAAAAAAGTACGTCCATATACACGTGGCTCAAGGAGAATAACAGGGAAAACCTTGCTCTTTAACATATACCATTGGTTATGATTTATGACACATGCCCTTACATCATATATATGTGCAGTTTGATCTTTTTTATTGTGGGTGGGATGAAACATAGGTTTTATCATAGTGTGGGATGGTTATTTCACTATTTTCCTTCCGTAATCACTACTATAGAAATGATCTTTTAACATATGGGTTGTTATGTTATTATCAATTAAAAAAGAGCTTCAGGTGTCAACTAAATGTCAACCACCTGTAAACAAAACCATATATATGTGATATTTAACTCTTATAAATATCCCATCAAATAAGCATTCTATCTTATCCTTATCCTTATAATTATACTAAAATTACTAATTTTTCTTTTATATTTTTAATTAAATAATAAATTTTATACATTTATCATTATTTTTTCTCCCCCTACCCTCACTCACAACCACTTTTAATAATATTTAAAAAAATTAAGAGTTAAACAGGATTTCCTCAAATATACAGATGAATAATAAAAAATTTTTATCCTCCGCTCACAATTACTTTATATAATATAAGCAAGCAGTACACTCAAACAAATTTAGGGAACACGATATGAATGCTCTAAACATTTTATGTGCGGTACATTTAACAAACACATATACAACTAACTAATGGTAAACCAAATGAAAAGACGCACACGATGCTTCATTTAGCTTTATGTCACGTAGGGTTTGGGGAGAAGACAAAATGGTAAACTAAGCGTGCTGAAAATTACTAAAATAGTAGGATCTCTAGAGGATGATATGAGGATGAAACTTACTGTTATCCATGAGATAAAGAAGCTGATCCTAGAGAGATCTTGGTGTGTAACAATTAGGCGTTAAACTTTTGTTGTTGTCCAAAGTGTAAGTCTTTAAATCGTACATCTATGGTAACGTAAATATTATAAATGATCGGACATCTAATATATATCCACACCCCTTACAAAATAACCTCAAATTCTTTTGTTAGTTTGTGTATCAACCATGCACCAAACTTAAAAGCACTAGTCTTTATGAACTCATGAGTGCCGTTGAATCTTGATCACAAAACAAGATTGAACTGACTTGGATTGCAGTCAAGTGGTAATACGTGTAACCCTTTTGGTCACTTCCTTGAGGAATTTTGGTGTATGGATAAAGAAACCTTCCCTACGTTATCTTTTAGCTTTCTACTATCTCTATGTTAATTAACACATGCAGGAAACTATACAGATCGATGTCTTGACACAGGATAATGCATCGACATTTTTTTATCTACCTACTTGTGAAAATAAAGCTGTGTTTACCGATAAAAAGGGGTTGGGTCCCTACGCTGAACTGCGCGCGCTATCGGGTCACATGATCAAAGCGCTATGAGATAATCAGATAAAAAGAAACTTACCGGTTGCATTATAGACATAGTTACTGAAAAGGTTAGGTGGTAAATCTCAAATGATTAGTCATTATAATTCATTTTTATGAATTATATAAACCAGCATGCATATCGATCCCTATGGGTGGTGAACCAATAGTTATTAATTTTATTAACATGTTGAACATTATATTTTTGCATGTGGAATTTGGCTCATATCAGCTCGAATTGAAGCTTGAAGCCAACTGAAACCTCATAATATTATTAATTTATTTACTTATTTAAATGGGGTTGGAAGTACTCAAAAGTGATATGAAAAAGACATAAGTGAAGGCACATGGGGGGCTTTCAAAACCTAAGTATATTATTTACACGCGTCAACACCCCCAAATCAACTACTTTCTTGGACCACATCTCTATCCATCTGCATCCTTCCACCTCAACAAGCTTATGTTAATTTTAATCACAGCCGCCAATACATACAAGTTTCCTGTATCTATACATGCCCCTTCTGTTTCGACCAATCATATGTAAAGTTATGATTCTAAGTACTTAGATATCTGTTTATAAATAAAAATATTCATTTTAACCTTCCAGAAGGTATGACTTTTACTGCATTAGGTACAAGCTATTAAAGCCATACATATTTTTATAGACTTTTTGGCTACTTTAACTTAACAAAAAAACCTTCTCTTGATTGATTGTTGATCGCAAGTATGAACGGACCTGGTATAAAGGATGCAGAATCAATCGATCCAACTGTTTTCATTTTATATATATATATGACATATGTTACATTATTTCATTCATGTATTAAGATTTTTAACCGTCCATCGTCAGGTGTTTTGAAGTTACTTAGAACACATTAATGTATACATCAATACATGTTTTATTTAGATAACAAAGTGGACAAAAAAAAATCTGAGTATCTAATCTGATTGAGTACTTTAGTTATTCTTTTTAAATAGTTATTGAATGATTTACTGCCTTTTCGTGATTATGATAAACTCAAAAGTGGTAACCGCAACTCTTAGTTTTAATAGTTGCATCACAAATTATTATTATTTATGTTACCCAACCTGAACTAAAAAGTAGGATGTCTAGTTAAGAGACATCAAAAAAACCCACGCGAAAAAAATTATCTTGGGTCTGTCATTGTCCGGAACATATAGTCAATTAATTCGAGTATAGATTTTAATATAGGATCCTTTGTTCTTTGTTTCTACATTAAAAACAATTAGCATAGATATTAAAGTATTTTTTGTATACCTAGTATTTCCAAAAGTTTATTCTTGTACTTCAAAGTTTCTACACAATCTTCTATTTGTATAAACAAACACATAAACATACATAACAAAATCCTACTCACACATAGAAAGTTTAGGGAAATAAAATAGAGGTAAATTTTACCTCTATCTATGAGATAAAAAGTCTGCTTCTCAAGGGACTTCAACTCGAAAAAACTATTTTTTTTCGGTGTGTGTATACACGCCGAAAAACAAGTAACTTGTTAGGTAAAAGGGACCAAAGTGAAAAACCTTTAGATTGTAGTACGAATTTGGATGGTTAACTTATCACGTTTGTGGTTTGAAATAGTAATCATCCTGCTGCCATATTCACGAACCTTATCTTATATGTATATAGGTGTAAGCTTTTTTTGGGTTCCAACGTACCATATATGGTTTCGTATGTGAGTTGTTTATATTCTTTGAAGCAAATATAGGAAATGCATGCATGAGCATTAATCTACATTGGTATGAAAGATTTAAAGATCCCTTTGTTGGAGTCACCCTCTTTCTTCTCCCTTAAACTAGAAAAGCTTTATCTCTTTCTCTATATGAAACCACAAAGGTTGGTCTATAATGGTGAAAGTTGTTTGACATGGACTAAAGTTGTTACCTTCTTTTCATCAAGTTAAAGGTAGGGGTTGGCAAACGTACCGCATGCTATATTTTCATTCTTTCGTTTGTAAATATCAAATCAAGGGAACCTTTATGTTGTTAGTATAAAGAAAAGAGAATATTACTGATGTGATAAGTTGCTGTTGGTTCAAAATAATATTAAAAGATGATACGTTTAACCGATAAAAATAATATAGGTAGGTAACTAGTTTGAATGATGTGTAAGGGGGCGCACACACACTATATTCATTTCACACTAATATCCAAGTCAAATATTTCATGCTTGATGCTACGTCCAATTTTGAAAAACTCATAGCAAAATATGACCATACAAAGTTGGCATCGTGTGTATTTTTATTCTGTAGGTGCTACATGTGAGGTTAGCCATACATACATTGAACAATAGAATAAGCACAACGTATATGAGAAATTAATATTTTCAGTGATAGAAAGTTAGAAACGTCTATTGATCGTTGATTGATTCTCTTAACATTTGAGAGGTTATATGTAAACTGCTTTATATAAAACACTAGCTTTAGTAAACCCGTGTATTACACGGGTTGAATAAATAAAATAATAATAAAATAAATTTTAATAATTATAAAATTAGATTTTAATAATAAAACAGTAATATCAACAAATCGTATAAAAATATCATTTTTAAAATGGTTCCTATTATAACTCTCAAATTTGATTATATTTTGTTTTTAAAAAATACTTTTTAAAAATACCACTTTAAAAATATTTTATATTTTTAAAAAGTTTTATGCTTTAGAAAAATTTATTTATTTATAAAAAAATTATTTATTTAAATAAATAGAATTCTTTCTTAATTTATTAAATATAAAAAGGTGTTAAAGAAAATATTATTAGTAACTAAGATAATTATTTAATAGGAGAGAGAGACGGGAAAATTTTAGTGAGAATGAATGTGGTGCTGCCACGTGTCATCCCAAAATACCTTTTTATTAGAGTAGGTAGATAGGCTCTAGAAATTTTTTATTAATTAACGTGATATTAGTTTTACGAACTTGTAGACTGCAAGACAATTATAAAGAATTTAACGTGCAAGATTCGTAAACCACATCCTTGTGTTTGGACGAAGAGTTTTTCTTTCGTTATAGTTATTTATAAATGTGCAAACATAAATATATGATCTCCTCTCTACTCTTGACAGGGATCCTTGAGTTTTTTTCGTGTTAAGGTAAAGATAACAGTTATACTTCTCCTTAATCTTGGTAGGAACCATTGATGTTCTACTAAATATACTAATCAAAGTAAAAGATCATATTAACACATATACCTCGATCTAATCTTAAGGGAGATTAGCGATCTCACGAATGCAAGTTTAGAATATTTAAAGAACACCATGCTCACAAAACAACATTTCTTCCATAAAGCTATGATTTCAATAACAATATGGAAAATGTATAGAAACTAGATCTCCCTTAAAAATTTATACACAAAATGAAAGATTATGTTTAGAAAAACATAATCGTAATTAAACCAGTAAGGGGATAACACGACTTTAAACAAAGAAAACAAAGAACAGCTAGAAAAAAGTTGTTAAATATGAAAAAAATAACAAAATAACAACTAGGCTAGCCATCCCTTTTGATGTTTAATATGATTTTTGTATCTTTAAAACATTGAAAAAAAATCCAGTAAAAGCAAAAAAAACGTGTTCCAATATATGGAAGCACGCCTTTGTCAAAACCAATCAATATTGTTCATCTCAATTTGAAATGTATATAATTATAATATTAAAATTATATTTATTTATTGTCAGAAGACAAAGCTAGCTACACATAAGCTTAACCTTGATTAAATAATACTTTCTAAACTTGATTTCTTTTTATTAAAATTTGAGTTAGTTTATAAGGGAGTAATCTATGCATTTTATAAATATCTATTCATATTTAAGTGATTGAAAATTACATTTAAACACACATGATATATCCTTAAACTTTGTGTATGTTGTATGTTCAAGTATATGTTGTTACTCGAACATTAAAGTTTCATTTATTGCTTTAAACATAACACCATCATTTTACGGGACTAAGCACTTGTTCTACATCATTCTAGCTTGTAATCTTTTAAAAAAAAATTCACTAGCTTGTTTACGTATATTGATCTAGTACGAGTGATCCGAGTTGTTCTTCTAGTTATTCATTTCAATCATTAGATCATATGGGCATGTTTTTTTCAATATTTCAAAACATAGGAGTCGAATGTAGGCTTATTTATATTTAGCATTCGTATCAATGTCTTTATATTTTACTTTTCATTACAATAAAAAAACTACAAGCATAGAAGGTAAAATTTCAACCCTTCAACAACCCACAAACTAATTTACTCGTAGACCTATAGATTCATGACAATTCCATCCTCAACTTTCTAGAGTCCCAAGGTGCTAGATCATTATAAAAACATGATATATACTAATTTTCAAATCTCTTTATGTATTATATGTATTATAAGTTGTTTAATATGTTTTAATAGGTTGTACTCTTCTTTTATTTTTTTTAATATTTAATTTTTTTTATTTTAACTCAATACTTTTATATGTTTTACAATCTATCTTTAATTTTTTTTACTTTCAACTTTAGTCTCAATACTTTTTATATCTTATAAAATTTTCATTTTGTGTTTCGGCCTAAATTTTTCGAGTTAACAAGCCGTAACGTGCGTGTGTGGTTCAACGTTTTTACACTTATTTTTCTTTGTTTAACAGCCCCATTGCAACACGATGGTCCTATATCGACTTGCTTATTGTTTTATGTTTCACTTGCATGGTTTAACGTTTTTATGTCTACGTTTTGTTCGGTTTTATCTTTTTCATTTTTTATTTATTTTTTAATATGAGTTTTTTACAGTGTTGGTCGTCATTAGCAGTGATGTGCCATTGGTGCTACTTGGCACGGTTTTATGCCTCTCGCTACAACACGGGGACTTAATATTAGTTTGTTGCTAAATTTAATTTAATGAGATCTTAATAAACAAGGATAATCCTAGGGGATTGCTAAAGTTTACTAGAGTAAATAACAATGTTTAACTTGATTAGAGTAAGGACAAAGGTGGTAATAAAGGATAAGGATGACCTTATTGTGTGTATATGTGCGTGTGAGAGAGATAGAGAGATTCTTATAAGCTGGATTGAGATTATAGTTTGGGTAATTAATTAGCAACTTTAGTTATTGGCTTAATTAATGGGTGTTTATTAATAAAAAATCAAGCAAAAATCGAACTGCGTGTTTGGACTATAGTGATCCACCCTGCGTATGTGTAAAGACAAAAGATTACATATGCTTTTGAGTTGTTTAAGATAATAATTAATGTTACTTTAACTTAATCAAGGTGATGTACACTATGGTTAAGAATTATAAAATTAGGTGTCATCTTTATACCGACAGACGTCACTCTTGTTTCCAATCTTCCAACTCAATGATTCTGCTCTTAAACATATGTAATTTTAATTGGTGATTGGATCTAAACACATTAGTTTCTAGCTAATCAGAATTATTGCTTTAATTAGCAGCATTTATAACTAAGCAGGCATTTTGGATTCATTTTATTTCTATAATCTTCAATATCTTGAAATATACTTATCATACCCACCTACCTTGCATCCCCATGCCTTTTGTGTTCATGAACATCATAAAATCACCAGAAAATCATTACTAGAGTACTGACGTGTGTAAACCAAATTTCACAACAGACATGACAGTCATAAATTTTACAACATTTGTACAATTAAATATAAAATTTACTAAGTTAGTGATTAAAAATGAGACAACCATAAAATATTGATGTTAGAGTTTTTTTTTATTTCCTTCATATCTCTATTGGACTCACATCATGTAGAACGAGTTTTATAGATTTAAATGTAACTCGTGTATTTTTTAAAAGAGCCATCTCACATACCCATTAACATTGTTAGTCTAGAATCCCGTTTTTAATGCAAACCACATACGACATATCTAATTAAACACACACACACACACATATATATATATATATATGTGTGTGTGTATATATATATATATATAAACAATTTATAATATTATTCATATGAGATAGCTAAATATTGTATGTTGGGTTGGTACCTTATAAAGGACCATCTTGACACTATTATATTTCATTGATTGAACATTCTCAAACAAATGCATGAGGCAAGGATGTATCAATGACTTTTTAGGGTACTAATCTACAAATTTCCACTTGCTAATTAAGTAATACTGGATACTAATTTAGATTTATTATAGGGTACCCTAGGGGAGTCTACCTAGAACCTACCTTACTAGCCCATGATAACATTGGTCACTAAGATACAATAAGGGATTAATACGTGTAAATGTGTGTCCTTGACATATAATATTATAATATGTGTCATTATTTCTTGAAGGTCAAATTTGTTTGTGTCGTATATTCCACACATTTTCCTTCCATGTTTCCTTCCTCGCTTACCACTCTCTCACTCTAGATATAATATTGCTTCTTGATTAGTTATATTAACATAAGTATTAATCTCTTTTATTACATACATAGTTAGAAGTTAATATTTACCATCTAGATAAGATAAAAACTCTCATATTGCTTAGGCACATCATTTGATGTAACACCAACTCATCTCCCGAACCACTCGTCAAATCGATCAGTAAAATCACACAACCTCTTCCTTGACATAATTAGCACAATCATAGTCGTTTGTCATTGCTTCGACCTTCTATCCCCTTCCACTGCATCAATAGCTCTACGTTGGCAAAGGGATGTCGAAATTGAATCACGAGTTGGTACACCTAGAACACTAAACAACAATAGATAAATAATCAAAAACGTAAATTATTGCTTAGAAATTGATCACCGATAATTAAACAAGAATGGCAAAACTCGAGTACTATACTAATCACAACTTAGTATCATCAACCAAATTCAGTTAGAATCACTCACATACCTTAGCCAAGTAATACCTTGGAGTCTTGTTGGCTTCTCAAGATCTTTGACCTCTAATTCAAACACATGGTTAGCTCATCATTTAGGCTTTATACCCGAACAATCACTTGATCTCATAAGGTTCACCTTGACTTGTTTTCATAATTCTCTCTATTCACAATCAAACAACTATATCACCATCTTGACTTTTTTTTATTTCTCATTGAAAACATAATTATATGAAGAATAGTTCAACTTTACAAAACATATCAATATTTCAACCTTTTTCATTCGCCCATAGCTTACTTAAACAACACATTGTCTTAATATATACATTTGATCAAGTCAAGATTAACCATAAATGTGAAATTACTAGTTTCTAGGTTTGATTCAACCATTTATCCCAACCCACGTGCTTTATAAAATTCAAGGGAATAATACTCAAACTAAAACATACATTAGATCCCTTTAATCCAATGATGTCATTCAATCAATCTAATTATATATCAGTTATGGTTTCTACTTCCAAAAATCGAGCATCAAAGTCATCAATCACGGGTTCAAACCGCAACCCTAACTCTAATTGGTTTCTACCTCTGGCAATGATCACTCATCTTTTTCCTAATTATCTTAATTTACCCACTTTTTGCGTCTAACTAATAGCTTTACCAAGTTTGGTCCTCCCTGTTTACAAATAATACATTTTAAGTGCAACATTAATATGTTGGACCTCATGAAAGCTTTGGTCCCTTCGCTTTCAATTCTTATAGCAACACTTAAATTATTTAAACTAGGTTCAAATGGAAACTATACTTTGAACTGGCTTATATGTTGTTATTGTATATAGAAATATATTTTAAATCACATAGGAACTAGGATGTTACATTAATCGTATTTCAGTCGAACTCTCTAATAACAGTCGTCACATTCATTTTTAAAGTCGAAAATTAGGTCTCACGCTTCTAAACGATATATGTACCATATTGTTAGGCATACGATCTGTATCTACCATATTTTTATGGTAGATGCAGTATTGACTTTTCTTCAAGCTTTCATCACAACGCGGCTTTGAATCTTCATATTTTCTTTAAATCTTTAATAAAACCTATAAATTCACAAATTAAAGGGAAAAAATATCAATTCAAACAAGATCTAACGAAAACCAGTTAATATATCAAAAAATGTTGATTATAAATTTTATCTTAATTATGGTAAATGCTTACATAAGTGAATACTTTTCATCATCACATTCATTTTCTTATTTATTTTTCAGCCTAAATCATTTATCCATTTTTCAGAAATCAAAATAACTAATTTTCAGACTTCTCTCTTTTATAAATTAATTTTTTCTAAATAAATATTATTTAAAGAACATATTTTTCATTAAATAAAAACTAAATATTTTGATTAAAAAATACTCTTTTCAATCAAAGTATTAAAAAATATGGATATTTAACAAAAACAACCTTTTTTAAGATATAAAATATTTTAAAACCGATCGTTATAAAACAATAAAAGTTATATATTATATCAATTTTTATAAAACAAAATATTAAAATTTTAATTTAAATCGGAGTTTCTAAACGAGATGTTTATATAAAAAATAAGTTATTTTTCAAAGCAAGACACGAAAAATTATTCATAAAACAACAAAAATTAAAAACCATAGTTTTAAATCAACAAGATTTTTATAAAAATTAAGCTACTTAGTTTTACATATTTTTAATCATATCTTATATCATAATAACATTTTATAGTTTCTAACTTATTATTAATAAATCTTTAATATTTTTTTATCTAGCAGAGTATTATATGGGATTATAGCCTAATCAATCTATATTATATAATAAAATAACTCAAGTGACACGTGATATATTTCTATGATCTCAAAAAGTGTGTTTCATTGCCTCTCTTTCTCTTATTTAATGGAGAAAGAGAATCGCTAAAATAATCAATTTGAACTTTTTTTTTGGTAAAACAACCAAAGGCATAGGAAAAAAAATCCAACCCAGGAGGAGAAATCTAAAGTAGTGAACCAGTTAATAAATCTTAACAATTATATTTAATTTAATATTTTTTATTTAATTTATATAACATATGAGTTTTCACCCTTGTACACGTACAAATATTAACCAGAAGGGTGTCCGTGTAATGTGGTGGGGTGACATTTTACATCCGGTGTGTGTTTCTAGTATTTTGTTATTCTTGTAGTATTTTTAGAGAAGTATATTATGTTTTTAAGCTAAAATTTAAATTACAAATAAATGGGTTCTGCATGATTAGTTATACATTTACGCATTAAATTATTGTAAATCACAAAATACATATTAGTTCAACAAAAACTTTACACCAAAACGTTTGAAACACAAGTTACAAGCGTAGTGTCAAATTTTTTTAAATGTGATAGATTAAAAGATATAGCTGAAATTTTAAACAAATTAAGTTTTTTTAATTTATGGGTAGATAATGTAAAACTTTATATACGTGTTAGTAAGTGTAAGGTTATTATGTAATTAAATCTAAAAGATAATATGTAAATAATGTTATAAATATTATTTTATCCCTAAAAATAATTGTATTTTATGTATTGAATAAAATAATTACTCTTAATTTTATGTTATTTTAGAATACTTCTTCCGTATGTTTTATATATAGCGTAGATATAAGTTAGATTGCTTAAGATTATTGTTTGGAAAAAGAAACTCTCTTTAAGAAAAACCTTGCATGTGACATTTACATTTGTGGTTAAGTATATATACACGTGTTATGTGAACATAGGTTTTAACAATCCTTGAATTACGCCTTAATTTTAGGCGTATTATCGGGGGTTAGGATTTTGAAATTCGTCTTAAGCATCATTTTTAAGGTTAACATTAACAATTCTAATGCATCGTCACAGTCCAATTGTCGAGTTGTTATTTTAAACCAACTTGTAAATTATAAAAGTTAGTGAATACATGCAAATGTGTGAAGTTAATTAGTTAAATAAATTACTTTTTATCATATTAGCAAACTAAATTGTTAGTCTTATAATGCAGCTGTAGTTATATTAAACGTCTTAATTATCTATTATAAAATATTTAAAAATATAAAAAAAATTACTAGCAAGGCAAAATTGAACTCTCTATGAAAACGATATATACTTATTTTAATCTCTTATTTGATCTACTAGCCTTATCAATTTTAACGCTTCTAAGCATATCGTTTTATTACGTATGAAAGGGGTTGAGAACATTAAATTATGAGAAAATTGCATAACTGGTCCCCAACATTTGATCATATTGCAAGTTTGGTTTTTAAGTTTTAAAATTTACAAATTTAGTCCAAACGTTTGGTAAATAGTTGCAAATTTAGTCCACATCATTAATGTCAGATAGTTTTTAACGATGTGGGTAAATGTGACAACCCGAAATTTTCTGTAATACAATATGAATTTATTTTATGGGAAATTATGAATTATGATTTATTTTATGATTTTTATGATTTAAATTATGATTTATTTTATATTTTTATTATTAAACAATAAATAATAAAAATATAAATAATAATAATTATGATAATAATAATATTATTATTTCAAATAATAATAATGTTAATAATAATAATAATGATATTATTATCCTAAACAATAATAATTATGATAATAATAATTATAATAATATTATCAAAAATAATAACAAAAATAATAGTAATGTTATAATTAAAAATAATGCTATTAACAATAATAATAATGATAATAAAGAAGA
>BJCN01312176.1:0-12331 GCA_018326445.1 Flaveria brownii
ATTTTAGAAAAAAATATTACTTATAAAAATTTATTTATTTTGAAATAACATTAATAACAAATATTTTTCTTAATTTATAAAAAATATTTTAATCTAAAAAATGTTAAATAATATTATTAGTAATTAAGGTAATTATTTAATAGGAGAGAGAGGCGGGAAAATTTTGGTGAGGAGAATTGTGGTGGTGACACGTGTCATAACAAGTTATTCTTTTATTATAATAGATATATTGTAGATGTTTGTTTGTTTTTTCTCTCTTTAAAACTTTTATTAAAACCTAATATTTTACATATTTCATAATTTAACCCTACAACATTTTATTTTCAACTTTAATCCCTTATATTTTTCATCTTTTATAAAATTCTCATTTTACATTTCGGTTTAAAATTTTAAATTAACACACTATAACGTGTGTGCGTAGTTCAATGTTGTTAGGCCTATTTTTTTACGTTTAAAAGTCGCGTCACAATATGCGAGTCCTAGATCAACTTTTTTATTGTTTTTAATGTTTTAGATTTCACATGCGTAGTTCAACATTTTAACGTCAACTCTTCGTCGGTTTTATTTTTTCGTTTTTATTTTCTTTTTTAATACTACATTTTTTGGAATTTGTGGTCGCTAATGTTGGTGTGACATTGGTGCTACGTGAAACGGTTTTACGCCCCCACCCCACCACGGGGCCTTTTTTCTAGTTCTTTTCTAAGCATAAATCATTTTCAAGTAAATTCGAGAAGGTTAATTTTTAGCAAATTGTAACTCCTATGATCATTTTCAAGTCAATTCGGTGAGATCATCATTTCTAAAAACATAAAATAATTTTAACAGCTTTTTTTCTGGCTTTTTCTAAAATGTAAAATACTATCATAAGTTTATACTAAGAGGCTACACGTAAAGAAAATTTTTAGACTAACCGTTGCTGAGGATTTATCATTTCTTATTTTAAATACATCTAGACAATACTTTTATATTGTTATATAAGAAGAGCAGGATTCCTTTTTTATAATAGTAATATATAAATATTAATATTAATTACTCAAGATATTCTTAAAACTATTTAAAAATATATTTAATGGGTTCACTAGACCCGTGTGAACTTGTTTTGTAAAGGTTTACCGTCTTTAACTTGTTACTCCCATGACACTTAGGTAAGATTCCGTGAAAAAGTCATTTATGTTCGTTTATTCAATACCATAATAACAGGAAATATCTTCATTCATATAATTTAAGAAAAGAACGTGAACAAATTTCTTGTTGTTTATTTAATCATTTGCACTCATTCATTTACTTTTTTTAGGTATTCAATAATTTTGCATTTTAGTTATTACTAATACTAATTAGTCCATCACTAATATATATTTGTTTATGTTTATTTGTGTTAGTTTGAAGCTTGTATTTAACTTAATTTTAAATCATCTATTATTTTGTTGCCTACTTTTAAAATCATTTATTGATGTTATTGTTAAATCATGATGATGAGTATAGTGTGTGGACTTTAATTTGAATATTGTTCACTTTTAACTGACATTGTTAGATTGTATTCATTTTTTTCGCTTCATATTTGTTTATGTTGAAGCAATTCAGAGAACAATCAATACTTCAATGGATTCGAATGAGAAAAATGAGAATTATAAGAACAAAGAAAAACTAACTCACTCACAGCTAACTTCAGAAGCCTTTATATAGCTTTGGAAGATACAACCATCATCAAGACGATGACCAACGACTAATAACAACCTAACAAGAAAGTTACAATAATGCCCCCTAAACAATGAACAAATGACCATTACAAAGTATTAATCACACCATGCACCATGCAACCACACCTATTGCACTATCTTCACAATCTCCACCTTAGTGCATAGGTGAGACAAATTCACCAACTCTCAACAAGTCCAAACACCTGTTAAGCTTTAAACCTGGCAATGATTTAGTCAACATATCTGCTGCATTGTCATTAGTATCAATATCCTCAACAATCACCTACTTAGCAGCTACCACCTCTCTAATAAAATGAAGCTTCACATTTATATGCTTAGTTCTTTCATGATAGATCTGATTCTTGGTTAACTGAACAGCCCCTTGATTATCACAATATACCAAAGCCTGCACATCCTTGACACCCAACTCAGTTACAAACCCCTTCAGCCACAAAGCCCCTTTAACAGCCTCAGTGAGCGCCATATATTCAGACTCGGTTGATGATAAAGCCATCACCTTTTGCAAAGTTGACCGCCAGCTCACTATACTTCCCATAACTTGAAAAGCATATCCAGTAATGGATCTACCTTTGTCTGCATCCTTTGCAAAATCAGCATCCACATACCCCAAAACAACTGAATTGCTATCTGACTTTCCATCAAATATCAATTTGTTGTTCCTGGTACCATTCAAGTACCTTAGAACCCATTTGACAATTTCCCAATGTGCCTTGCCAGGATTAGAGATATACCTGCTCAATACACCTACAGCATACCCTATGCCTGGCCTTGTACACACCATCAAGTACATCAAGCTTCCCACAGCCTGAGCATAGGGTATAGTCTCCATCCTTCTAATATCCTCATCAGTCACAGGACAGTCAGCACTGGACACCTTGAAATGCTGCCCTATAGGAGTCACAACAGGCTTAGAACCATCCATGAAGAAGTTACTAAGTACCTTTTGAACATAGGACTTTTGTGACAAAAATAAAAGTCCTAAGTTCCTATCCCTTTCTATCTCCATTCCCAGAATCTTCTTGGCATTCCCTAACTCCTTCATCTCAAACTCCTTTAGCAGCAACTCTTTTGTAACTGATATTTGATTCTTGTCAGCACAAGCTACAAGCATGTCATCTACATATAACAGCAGATAAACATACTTGCCCTTGTCGTAATCTCGAAAATACACACAATGGTCATAACTGCTCCTTTGAAACCCAATACCAATCATGTGATCATCAAACCGCTTATACCATTGTCTAGGAGATTGCTTTAACCCATACAATGATTTTTTCAACAAGCACACCTTATGCTCTTTCCCTTTCTCCTCAAATCCTATCGGCTGTCTCATATATATCCTTTCATCCAATGAACCATGAAGGAACGTTGTTTTAACATCAAGCTGTTCCAGCTCTAAGTCCATTAAGGCAGTCAGAGCTAGTATCACCCTGATTGAGGTATGTTTCACAACTGGGGAGAAAACTTCAGTATAGTCTATACTAGCTCTTTGAGTAAAGCCTTTGGCAACCAACCTCGCCTTGAATCTAGGTGCCTCTACCCCAGGTATTCCCTCCTTTACTTTGAACAACCACTTGCATTCCACAAGCTTCTGATTAACAGGCTTGTCAAATAATTCCCATGTTTCATTCTTGTGTAATGACAACATCTCATCTTCCATATCTCTTATCCACTCATCTTTGTGGGCTGAATTCACTGCCTTAGTATAAGTAAGTGGTTCTACCGTATCTTATAATTCAGCAACATTAAACACAAAGGCTAACACATCATTATTGTGTCTGAATCTAGCAGGAGCTACAATATGTCTTCTGGGTCTATCTTTGGCTAGACTATAACTGGTCTCACTACTCCTGGTATTGCTAAAAGATTGACCCCCTCCCCTATCTGCTACACCTTGAGGCATATCACTCTCCACCTCAATTTGAGCTCCACCTTTATCAAGTGATTCAGTAGTGGAAAAACTTTCTTTCCCTTTTGTGATGTTCCTGTACATCACATTTTCTTGAAATGTTACATCCCTGCTAACTATGATCTTTGGACTGATGTCGTCCAATCTCCATAGTCTATATGCTTTAACACCGCCAGGGTAACCAACAAACACACACTTCTGTGCCCGGGGTTCTAACTTCCCTTGATTCACATTGGCAAATGCAATAGAACCCAACACCCTCAAATGTTCATACACCGGGACCTTACCTGTCCAGAGTTCCATTGGGGTTCTTATACTAATTGCTGAACTAGGAGACAGGTTGACCAGATATGCTGCAGTTGAAACAGCTTCGGCCCAAAATGACTTGGGTAGTCCCGAGCTGGACAACATACACCTTACCTTATTGAGTAATGTCCTATTCATACGCTCAGCTAAGCCATTCTGCTGAGGATGCCCAGGTACTGTTAAATGCCTGCCAATACCATTATCTCTGCAGTATTGATCATACTCTTTATTGTAGAATTCAAGACCATTATCTGATCTTACCTTCTTCACCCTTCTACCAGTTTGAGTTTCCACCAGAACTTTCCAGGCTTTAAACTTCCCAAATGTCTCATGCTTATGTTTAAGAGCATAAACCCAGACCCTTCTTGAGAAATCATCTATGATAGACAAGAAATACCTGGCACCACCCAATGATGGCGTTCTTGCAGGCCCCCACAAGTCAGTATGGATGTAATCCAGTAGTCCCTTAGTAGTATGTACACCAGCACCAAACCTTACTCTGTGATCCTTGCCTATCACACAATGCTCACATAATCCAAAGTCTGTTCTATCCAATCCACCAAGTACAGCTCTCTTATTCAACTCAACCAGTCCTTGATTGCTTATGTGACCCATCCTATTGTGCCACATAATTGCTGCTTGTTGATCTGATTGAACCAACATTGATTGTTTCTTGTGTTCCCCATCAAATACATATATGTTGTTTGACCTTCGGGTTCCTGATAACATCATCATTGACCCCCTTATCACCTTTGCCTTACCATTTTTCAAGGATACATTGTACCCAGCATCCTCCAGTGTACCCAGTAAGATAAGATTCCTTGTGAGTCTAGGAATATACCTCACGTCTTGGAGCATGAACTCAGCTCCACCTTCCATCTTGAGAGTTACTGACCCATTTCCCTTGATATCACAAGGTCTGTCATCGCCCAATTGGACAGTACCCAAATCTTCCAGTTTCAAGTCTTTGAACGCTAGCCGGTTGGGACCCATATGGAAGGAACATCCTGAATCCAAGATCCACTCATCTCCATTGGATCTCCTGGACACCACAAGTACTTCTGCACTTTCATAACCATCCAAAGAACCCTCTGGTGATGAAGCACATGATGTCTTGTGTCCACCATTCTCATTCTTTCTTCTCCTTCTCTCGGGGCAATCTTTCTTCAAATAACTCTCCGAATTACATACATAGCACCTCCTCTTGATCTTTGACTTTGATCTTGAGGATTGCTTTGATCTGGGACCCCTCTGATCATGCCTGCCTCTTACATATAGCCCATTTCCACTATCTTCGGGTACCTCAATCCTTTTCTGCAATTCCTTTGAGTTCATTGCAGCTATTACCTCATCCATTGATAGACACTCTCTACCGAACAGAAGGGTATCAATAAAGTGCTCATAACTGTGAGGTAATGAAGACAAGAAAATAATTGCCTGGTCTTCATCATCAAGTTCCACATCAATGTTTCCAAGATCCAAGATGAGTTTATTAAACTCATCAATGTGATCTTCTAGTGATTTACTGGGTGCCAATTTGAAGGTATACAATCGCTTCTTGAGATACAATCGGTTCGCCAGTGATTTGGTCATATACAGGCTTTCGAGTTTTGACCAAATCGCGGTGGCGGTTGCTTCCTTCGAAACCTCCCTGAGTACTCGATCCCCGAGACTCAGTATGATGGCACTGTGCGCTTTCTCCATCAAATCTTTCTTCTACTTCTCCGTCAGATTTACTGGTAATCCGGCTTCACCTTTTAGCGCATCGACGAGACCTTGATGAACCAGCAGTGCTCTCATCTTCACCCTCCATAAACTGAAGTCATTCTTCCCGTCAAATTTTTCCAATTCGAACTTTGTGGACACCATCCTTCACCTTCTGCACTAACGACCTTCCCTTTCTCTGAATCGAGCCCTAACCGAGCTCTGATACCAATTGTTGAAGCAATTCAGAGAACAATCAATACTTCAATGGATTCGAATGAGAAAAATGAGAATTACAAGAACAAAGAAAAACTAACTCACTCACAGCTAACTTCGGAAGCCTTTATATAGCTTCGGAAGATACAACCATCATCAAGACGATGACCAACGACTAATAACAACCTAACAAGAAAGTTACAATAATGCCCCCTAAACAATGAACAAATGACCATTACAAAGTATTAATCACACCATGCACCATGCAACCACACCTATTGCACTATCTTCACAGTTTAGTATATTAGAGAAAATCGTAAAGGAACATTAACACCTTTATTTTCTTTAAAAACAAACACAAGCAAAAATACGTCCGTTAATCACATATGATGATAATAGTGTGTAGACTTTAATTCGAACATCATTTACTTTTAATCGGTATCTAATTATGTTAGCTTGTATTCTTTTCTATCGCTTTTTATTTGTTTAGAATATTATAGAAAATCATAAATGAACAAAAACACGTTTATATTCTTAAAAAAACAAACGCAAGCAAAAATATACGTCCATTTTAAGTGTTCGTGTTCATTCTATTGGTTTACATTTCAAACCAAAAGTACCATGTTCTACAACAAAATGTTAACAACAAATCGAAATTAGATCTTTCATTAAGAGTTTACAAAGCATCAAACAATAATGAATGACCCAAACACTGTATATAGCCCACCACAGGGCACAGGTAGATGAATAGATTTCTCACTGCAATATACTAATCAACACATTCTATACCATTTACTGAACAGATGACAATAGAACATCATGGTCCCTAAGACGCCTTTGAAAACGAGCCAAACGGTTCTGTAGCTGTGAAATGGCTGCAGCCTTCTGAGCCAACACTGTGTTCAGTTTTGTGACGTAGTCGTCTAGCTGGTTCCCTGGTTCATCCGCCTCCACCAATAGGTTCATCTCCTACAAACAACATCAAAAATGAATTTAAGCTAAACAAGGAACTACAAGAAATCGCGTTTTACCTAATCCTATTGGTTAGCAGTATATTGGTAGGTCCCGCGAGTTTTCTAGTAATTGTTCTCATGGTTAACCAAAAAAAGGCTCTACAAGAAACTTTGGTGAAAAAATGAACATTATGAATTATGGCATACCACTCTAACGATATCCATGGTATCCTCAACTTGTTTCCGGTGAGCATTTACAAGATCTTCCTCCTCCTGTGATGGTTTCCCAAGTTATAATATAGATACAAGCATTAAAAAATGCCGTACATTAAATTCATGTGAAAAACATACCTGTAAAAGGGCGTTCAACTCGTCATCAGGGTTCCAGTTTCTTGATTCAGATTTAGGTAGTTCCTTTGACTTTGTTTGACCGTTGATTCTCCTATTTTTATCTGGTGCATTTGAGAAGCTGTATGATTCAATTTTCGTGTTGTTATTCTTCCATGATGGCTGCTCAGCCTCATAAAACTCTTCTGCAGAGTCATAATCATCTTCATCAGCTTGTTCAGGATATGAATCAACCATGGTATCTTCATAGGATGGGACTCGGGGTAAGACAGTAGTAGACACTGACACTGCTGTTGGTTCCTTGGAACTAAAAGTTGCGTCTTTTTTGTTCCCTTTTGAGAGGCTTTTCACCCTGTTAATTAAAAATGGTTCAGTTGTTAGCCAGGTTTGATTTTGGGTATGTTTTATCATTTAGCAGATCATATGAGTACAACAAAAAATAAATGGTTAAAAAGGAAACGGACAGAAAAAAGCCAAAAGCGTAGATTATCAATGCTTGCAGGCTTCCTAAATAGTTTAATTAGAAAGACCATGTTAATGTTGTAATAATACAGCTTTTGTGACTACTAGCACACCAATTATTTATAAGATGTCAAGAAATTGGACAAAAAGTGCTCTACGCAGACCCGCAACAATTCCTTATTTTGGCCCAATCCAGTTTTACCCATTACCCACCCCCCCCCCCAATTTTGCCACCTTTATAAAACAGGGATGCAATATCAAATACAAGTAAATGGTAGTTACCTGTCAGCGTATCGTAAGGTATTAAGTGTATGCTCACAAGATCCAGCATTTGGTGAAATGCAAGAAATCATAACAGTTCGCGAGTTACCAACAAACGAATCCCTCAAAACTTCAGTTAATTTACTGCCTCTAAAAGGGATATGAACCTGGTCATTATCAAGAGCTCTTATGCATTCCTTTAATGCAAGCAAACTCTTATTAATCTCAGCACCTTCCATTCTGCATCACATATTTCAGACCCCATATTGAGAAAAGCCCAATAATTTATTTAAACAAAGAAAATATGTGTGTGTGAATATTACCTTGTTTGTTTATCATTATCCGTGGTATCTGCACCACGTTCACTTCCAGCAAGATCTATGAAGGAGAGCTTCCCAACAACTCTAGGAGGTTTAGTTTCACTTCCATCAACAGATCTTTTGACAACAAGTTGAAGTATGGCATGCGATCTCGAAGATTCCTCATTGGCACCAGTTGTTCCAGTACTTCTTGTTGCATTCCCTCTTTCGATTAGCTCCTTTATTGTTTCCACATCTGAGACTTTGTACTCTTGTAAACCAACAATGCATACTTGTTTGCTACCATCTTCTCTCATGCACAGTTTTCTGCAGAAGAATCAAATCATTTTCTTAAGAAACCTATAATTCAATTAATTGCTTAGGAGAAGAGGCCTATGAGTTTTGAAACCGATTATGTGATATTGACTAACCACAATTAGAATGTGTTTTACGCATTTAAAGTTATGATTTCAATTGTTTGAGGGTTGGGAAAATTCAAATTATTACAAGAACTAACAAATAAAATGACCAAAACAACCAATTTTAAATATCTTGAGATTTTAGGTAATATTTCAAAAGAGTGATATTATAACAGAATCAATTACTCCAAACACTATAAATCTGGTGTTACCACTTGAAATAGTGATAATCAGATCATGCACATCCAAGCAACCCTTTATGATTGAACATAGTGATGGAACTTACTTCCTATCATTGAGGAGATCATAGAGTTTCCCACCGTAGATCTCAAAGAAACTAAAATACAACTGAAAACCTTGGCTACGATAGGTATGATTCACAAGCCTGAGGATATCTCTAGATGCTTTAAGAGGCAAGGGTTTCATTGTAAAAGTTTTTCCACTTCCTGAACAATAAAATATTGTTAAACTTGACCATCATGAAGGAAATGTTATTTAAAGATAGGGTACCTGTTTGTCCATATGCAAAGCATGTAGCTTTGGTACGTTGGAAAATTATAGGAACTATGGGCTCAACAGTTTCATGATAAACCTATGAAGACAACAAAAACCAACACTTAAATAATATATTCTATTTCAAAAGGGTCAAAAGAGTAATGATAAAAGGAACAAGAGTTAAAAAGGAAGCGGGTCAAACATGTCGAAGGCCTACCAAAATGTAGTTTCAAGGCATGCAGCCTCTTAAAGCACTTCTAAATAAATAGATTACAAGTGTAGTTATATAATTTTGTAATAATTTGAACTCATTAACTGTTTAATTTTTTTTTAAAAAAGGGCTGGATAAAAGTTTTTCGGATCAACCTGCCCAGGTCATTTTTCCATCCTCTATATAATTGCTAACCTCATCATTAGAAACCTCTTCATTTAGTACTGCATCAAAAACAAATCCATGCTTCTCCATGTATTCTGTAAGATCAACCTGCATGATGGTGAGATTCGGGTTGATGAAGACATGAAGCTACCAAAAATATGAATGACGATGATGGAGAATGTGTAATTATATGCAACTTCTGACTATTGTTGACTCGTTTGGGAACAATATTAATTAAATCCATTTAAACAAACATTAGAAAGATGATTGAAGAGATCCAAAGATGTAAACTGTAGAAAAATCTAAAAGCACTAAAGCATGACCTATAAATAATTATTCATAAACGTATAAACCTGAACTATAATTACTAAAATGAATTTGTGTGCATCACAGTAATAATTAAATTCATTTTTTTTTCAGCACACAAAAAGTCAACATAACTACTTTTATCCTCCTCAAGGAATAACCTAGTGGTTAAGTGTTATGCCTCACAAACAAAAGGTTAGGGGTTCAGATCTTGCACGGTGCAAGTTGTGGTGTATCAACCTAAAAAATCTAGGAATTTTTGTTTCCAAAAAAAAGCTACTCTTGACTTCTACCAAGTTTTCATTAGGACTTCCAGGAAACAATATAAGCATAGTTACTTAAAAATAAAAAATAAAAAAAAATAAGCTGTTTACGGTCTCATTGTTCAAATAACTATGAATGACATTTATGATTAATCTCCTGATTCTCCCCACCACTTATTCTTTCCTTATTCATATATACTTGTCTTTTCTATTTGTTTCATTGTATGCAACATCTGCATGTCGTTTCTTCTTTACTTTTCTCAAAAATTTATGCTACTTGTTTATGCATATGTGGGATATGGCATATACATACACACACACACACAGACAACACTACTTTTAGTATTTAAAATGTCAAACCATTTTTTTTAGAAAATGGAATTTTCAAGGTATGCATGTATATATCCAGAGTACCATACAGGTTCGCCTACCCCTATTGATATGTTTCAACCGTCGATCCAACATTATTGATTATTCTAGTGCTAACCTTGAGTTTTGTCTCATGAACTGTAAGGCAGTTGGAATGGGGCTCTGTAGTAATAATATCTTCCTCATTCTTTGCCAACTCCTTCTTGTTTAACGGCCTCTTGCGCACCTGAAAATCAACCAACATTATAAACTTCAAAGCAACAGAAACAATCATTCTCCTTATCCGGAGCAAAACCTTTCAAAAGACTGTTACCATTCTTTACCTACCACAACTTTAATCTTAGCAACATTGCTCGTCTTCTCCTTATCCGGAGCAAAACCTTTCAAAAGACTGTTACCATCCAAACCTCGAGCTTTACTAGCCGGTTTGTTATTTCCCAAATACACCTCTGCATCATCAAACCCTCTGCCATGATCATTGTTGTACAACGGAGCACCATAAGTTCCGGTCACAGGCATCTAATTGCGCATTACAAACAAGAAAACATCAGATAAATCATCAAATGGTAAAATAAAATTTTGCTGAACAGTAACATATACAATCAAATGCTAATCAATTATTGATTCTACATGATATTTCACAAATCATATATAGCAAATAGAGAGTCTTTCGATCCTCAATCTAAAAGTTATAATTGAACTACACAGAATTAGAATCAAATCATCAATAATCAGTAGTAATCAAATCCAATAATGTCTAAACACCTACCTCAGAGATAAGCTCAGTATCAATGGAATGTAGATCTAAGAGGCCAGGACTGAAACCATTGGAGTCATCACCACCACCACCGCCACCGCCACCATGCTTCTTCTGCCGTGGCGGCGTCAACGGCTCAGCAAACAAATCACTCCCACCGCTCAACGACCTCTGTGCACCAACATTCCTACTATTACCATATACTCTCGAACCCTGACCTCCACCACCACCATAATAACCAAAGTCCTGCTACCAAAACCACCACAAATCAAATTCACAACGATAAACCACCACCAGATCTGACATTATCACACTAATCAAATCGAAAAACACACATACATAAGAGCTGTTGGAAGACGCTTGCTGGAGGTGTTGAAGCCCCGCCGACTGCAACCACCGGCTATTAGACGAAGATGACGTCACCTCCGGCACGTTATCGGAGTACTGACGCTGGTGATGAGCTCCAGATGCACCGGATCTTTGCCCCTGTCGTCCTACCGCATTCATACTGATTACAAACACTTCAGATTCTGTGATCGAACACTTATTTAGTTAATTATCAGATTTTGTTCAAATTATTTGCTCCAAATTGTCTACAACAACATCAAACATGAATGTGATGATGCAATTGGATGATTGAAATTGAATGTTTGAGATTTGAAGGTGGAGATTTGGGTATTTGGTGCAATTGGTGAGAGAAAGTGAAGTGTGATTTTGAATTTTGGGAGTGTGTAATGCAGGGGTCAATGAGCTTGTTGGTGTGGTCAAAATTTGAATTTAAGCTCTAATTGACATGTGGTAGGGTGTATGATGTTTTTTTATTTTTGAAAACAGTCGCTATATAATACAATATGGTTCATTGTAGTCCTTTGGAATATATTTATTTTATATTCTTCCCGTCTGAAAAAGGACAAAATCAACTTTTGAGGGCGCTTCGGTGTTAAATAAATAAAACTAGTTGGAAATCCAACACGCGCGTTACGTGTGTGATAAATCTTGTTTGAGCAGTTAACGCGTTACGCGAATTTACTTTCCTCCTTTTTTGCAGATCCGCGTTAGGTTGTTTTTCGACCCGCGTTTCGCGACGGAGTTCGAACATTACGGTTAGGTGATCAGAAGACTATAATTTAAGGCTCAGAAACAATGGCGCATCGTGGCTGCAAATAATGC
>BJCN01312179.1:3176-18654 GCA_018326445.1 Flaveria brownii
ATATATATATATATATATATACAACTCACTAAGTGATTCCTACAAGGTTCTATGTTAACAGTTTAGACCATCAATCAGAATGGGCACGGCCCAAATTCAAAGCATAACATAAAACATGGCAATTTAATATAAATAGTCAAATAACATAACATCCAAACAAGCAGTTTCATAATTAGAAAGACTTAGTAGTATCATCCAGCAAAGTTGAATCAGAGTCAAGCTCTTACAAGTTGGAAGGTGCCATCATCCCCATAATAATAATAATAATAGTATCAAATAATGATAGAAATAGTTTCCTTCAAACTGTCTCATGGCCTACTGCCATGCATTCGAATACCAGCTATATCACCCCGGCCATTTCTTCTTCAACCATCCAAACCAGCCTGAGCTTTTCTTCTTTTGCTCCTGCTCCAAGCGTTGCACTCCATGTGACACAATCATCGCCTGGAACTGAACGGACTATGAAGTTCATGTGGCGTGTTGGAGGGTAAACTCATGGCGCTAGATGGTCTTCAGGATCTCACTCAAACTAGGGTCGGACGGACCGAAGTCACTAGCCCGACGGCTAGACTGAGAGTACTGATCTCGAGCGAGTACGCTAGGGCCGTCATACATACTATGCCTAGGTGGCATCTAGTACTCGTCGCGAGGTAGGCGTTTAGGTGGGGCAAGTATAGAAGGTGCTGGTGTCGGGGCCCTTGCATGTGGGGGGTGGGGAGGAGGCATCCTAAAGGAAACAGAGAGTCCTGGTCTAGCACTCTTCCTAGGTTGAGTGACAACTCGGGCACCCCTATTCCCAATAGGTAGGATAGGCGAGTGGTTTGTAGCTGCGATATGTGGTGAGTCGGAGCGTGTTCGGCTCCTAGCCAGTGATGTCGGGGACGAGTCTTCAGATGTCTCAGAGTCATCAGGGGTCGCGGATAGCCGGCCAGGGTGTCCGCATCTCCGTAGGTATGCCTCATACTCCGTCTATGGATTCACCCTCCTAAGGGTCCCAACGGGAGCATTCTCATCAACAGGGCGTGCAGGTGCTTTACCTCTGTCTGCCATAGTCTTGTCTCCTGCAAGGTATATCATGAGTAATTTGGCTTCTCATAGCTCATGATTGTAATAATAATAATAGTACTTATAGTAGTAGTGATGGCAATAGTATCAGATATTCCAGTAGTATCCATAACCAGAAATATCAAATAGCAATAGCATCAGATATCATTAGCTTCTTTAAATAATAACGGGCAAGGTAGTTTACCTTAAGAAAACCTTTAGACTACTCAAAGAAATTTTAGAAATCATGAGTTTCCAACAGAGAATGTCAAATTATTACCTAAAAGTCCATGTTGGAATTTACGCGTCCGGTAAATTCATGATTCCGTTGATCAAGTGTAATCATCAATTTACCCAACCTGATCATCCCATCACTTTCCCATAAGGATAGTCCTATGGTATCAGGGTTGTAGCCTAGGGTCTACTATGGTATTCCCAACTTCTCTATAACCTTTGGCTCTAATACCAATCTGTCACACCCCGAGCCCAGGTAGGGTGAGACGTCGCAGACTAGCAATAATAAATGGCAGTGGAAACAAACCATTATAAGATCTCAAAGGAGAGAATATCACATGACATTTAAAGTTTAAAAGATATCAGGGCTAGAAACAGATCTAGCCCCCAAATGAGTTATACAACCAATATAGAGACAAATTGTATTGTTCAAAGAAAATTTAAATTGTTCAAATTGGTCATTAAGTCAAATAAGCCAATGCCATGGTCACGGGGATAAATCTAGGTCTTCAACAACAACTAGACTCTCTTCATGGATTACCTCAAACATGTTCAAAAAGAAACTGTGTCAACTAAAAAGTTAGTAAATTTTAGTGCTTAAAGTTTAAAAACAAAAGTATTTAATTAAAATCCTCATTTGATTTAGAAGAAATCATAGTTTCAATATTGTGGGGGTATCATAATCAACCCTGCACTCAGTCCCGGTTAGCCTCTTCTAAAGTTGTGTTTTAACGGTTATTCCCGAAGGAAGAACTGAGCCCCACACCAGTGCACCATACCTGCCCGGATGGTTGACCATAGTTTCTAAACTAAACCTGTCACATGCCACAAATGATCCCTTAGGATCTTAGTGTGGTACCCTTCCTAAACGGAAGCCACTATGTATGGGGGATTCCCCAAATAGATCTATCCATATAAAACAAGCGGTTCACGAAAGAATTAATGATCATGATATAAGTATTAGTAGGTAACCATAAATCCCACATACAATCACCAAGTAAAGCACAAATGTAGTTCATAAAGAACAGAGCATGTTCTATCCTAAAGCAGTAGTAAAAAGGGAGTCACTAGAACTCACCATAGACGTTAAGCAAAAATAACCCTTCGTGTGTCGGGAATGTCTCAAGCCTAGCATCCAAGCATCAATATTAAGTGGTAACCTACTACTCTTAAACTGAATCAACATGTATTAAGTATGCCAAAGAGTTAGTTGTTGGATTCGGCTATGTTTCGATTAGGGTTTGTATAAAAAGTTTCCTTTTATGAAAGTCATGGTTTCTTATGAAATTTATAATTTTACACCATTTGGATAATGATATAAGTTATACAATGTTGTTCAATTGATTATTAGCCTCATATGAGTCGGTTTTGAAGTTTGGTTAAATTTTACAATTCAGACCCTCAAGTTTCAAAATTGACAGTTTCTACCCTCAAGTTTGACTTCTTGTACTAAATGAGTTTTATGACCAAAAATCAGGTTCTTGAAGTTAAATTAACTAATTATTAAGTAAGTGTAAACAAATTTTTAGCATATAGGTCCGGTTTAATACCTATGTGTTTAACGTTCCTGGTTACGGTAAAACCGGTGGGTTTTAACGGTAAAGTATGAACTTTCATGTTTTTAAGTCTTAGACTAGTAGATAACATTTTAAAGACATTTTTATAAGTTTCAAGTCCTTTGATTATGAAATTTTTTCTTCTAATAGTTGAAAGCCTCGTTTTTACGTTTGACCCGTTAAAACGCGTTTTTAACTGAACTTGACCGTTTAAAAGCTCGTTTGACCAATTTTTCGACTCTATAAGTTCTTTTCACACTTAACATACTGAAATAACATGGTTTTTATAAAGTTTATCTCTACACCCATATTTCTTGGATTTTTCTCAAAAACAACTACCGGTTAATACCCGTTTTTAATTAAAACTGCATTTAACTTACCTGTTTGACCATTTAATCAACCCATTTAGTCCAGAACATTTTATTATCATTATTAATCCTGGAATTCTGTTTAAAAACTCAATGTTCTAGTTTTATTATTTGTAAGTGGTTTTACCACGTTTTCGGGTCCCGAAAGTGACTAAAAAGGGTCTAATCTTATCAAGTCTTTCATTTCCAAAAATTAACCATATGTCACACACTTAATATTCATCAATACTTTCTGAAATCATGTCCCAAACTCACGGCCTAGTTGTTAAACACAACAATAAACTATAAACATAGTGATTATGCCATTACCGACCATTACACGTGTAAATCATTATAACTTGAGTTTAAACATTACAGAAACCTTATTTAACTTTAAAATCATATTATTAAGATGTTTCAAAGTTGTTCTTGAGCAGGTTATGATCCTTGTTTGAGAGGGTTTTCAAACAAGTGCTTAAATGGTGTTATTTCATGTAAAAAGAAGGTTTTCTAAGGTGTAACTTGTGCTATAACCACATGTTCATGGTATATACCTTTTGTAACTTGAAAGCAGCTTATTAGGATTCATATAAACCATTAACAAGCAGATTACATGTTTTGCTTCAAGGGTTACAAGATATGCAAGTTAGATGGTGCAAAACACCCAAAAAGAGGGTTTTCATGGTGGAAATCGGGTTCCACCTCAAGAATGACCACTATAATGTGTGAGATACATTTTGTGAACTTAATATCACCTCAAGAACAAGGTGATGGTGTCGGGTTTCTGCTACAACAAACAGAGGAGGTGTTTTTAAAAGAACGGTGAAGAAAACACATGAAATGACCATTTTTGGGTGACATGAAGCTTACACTTGGTATTGTTCACATTTTGGAGAGTGTAGATGGTCAAGAATGGTATGAAAATCTTTGGACAAAGTGGAGAATCTTGAACAAGTGCTGGAAACAATGAGCTTGCAAGGTCCAAGCACCAAAAGCTCACAAACCTTCACTTCCTTGTGGTTTTAAGCTTGGCCGATTGTTGCTTATGCTTGTTCTTCAAATTATGAGGCTGGAAAATGGAGAAAAAACTCAATGAGTGTGTGTAATCTGCTATGGAAAAACCAAGAGAGAGAGAGTTGGGAGGAAGTGTGTGTGTGTTTGATCTTGTGTGAATGAAGAATGGAGAGTTAAAGTGGTGGGGTGTAGTGGTGTAGAAGGGAGGTGATTGGTGGAGAGGGGGCGGCCGAGTTTCTGCCTCTTGTGAGGGTTTTTGTTTTAAAATTTACCTAGTAATTAATATTATGTGTAGTATTATTATGTAGTGTAGTATTATTTTAGGTGGTATAATTTAGTTGGTTGTTAATTATCATGCATGAACATGCATGCACTAAGCCGAAAATTTTATGTGTTCATACACATGTTAATTTTTTTTTGTTATGATTTAGTTTCATAGTTGACTAATTGACTTTCCCGGAACATTAAGTAAGTGTACATAAATTTTCAGAATATAGGTCCAGTTTAATACCTATGTGTTTAACGTTCCTAGTTACAGTAAAACCGAAGGGTTTTAACGGTTAAGTATGAACTTTCATGTTTTTGAGTCTAAGACTAGTAGATAACATTTTAAAGAAATTTTTATAAGTTTCAAGTCCTTTGATTATGAAATTTTTTCCTCTAATAGAGGAAAGCCTCGTTTTTACATTTAACCTGTTAAAACGCGTTTTTAACCGAACTTGACAGTTTAAAAACTCGTTTGACCAATTTTTTGACTCTATAAGTTCTTTTCACACTTAAATTACTGAAATAATATGGTTTTTATAAATTTTAGCTTTACACCCATATTTCTTGGATTTTTCAAAAAAACGTCTCTCGGTTAATACCCGTTTTTAATAAAAACTCCATTTAACTTACCTTTTTGACCATTTAGTCAACCCATTTACTCCAGAACATTTTATTATCCATTATTAAGATTGGAATTGTGTTTAAAAACTTAATTTTCTTGTTTTATTATTTTTAAGTGGTTTTACCACGTTTTCAGGTCCCGAAAGTGACTAAAAAGCGTCTAATCTTATCATGTCTTTCATTTCCAGAAATTAACCATATGTCAAACACTTAGTATTCGTCAAAACTTACTAAAATCGTGTCCTGAACTCACGGCCTAGTTGTTCAACACAACAATAAACTATAAACATAGTGATTATGCCATAACCAACCATTACACATGTGTAAATCATTATAACTTGAGTTTAAACACTACCAAAACCTTATTTAAATTTAAAATTAGATTATTAAGGTGTTTCAAAGTTGTTCTTGAGCAGGTTATGATCCTTGGTTGAGGGAGTTTTCAAAGAAGTGCTTAAATGGTGTTATTTCATGTAAAAAGAAGTTTTTCTAAGGTGTAACTTGTGCTATAACCACATGTTCATGGTATATACCTTTTGTAACTTTCAAAAAAGGTTATTAGGTGTCTTATAAACCATTAAAAAGTGGATTACATGTTTTTCTTCAAGGGTTACAAGGTATGCAAGTTAGATGGTGCAAAACAACCAAAAAGAGGGTTTTCATGGTGGAAATCGGGTTCCACCTCAAGAATGACCACTATAATGTGTGAGATACATTTTGTGAACTTAATATCTCCTGAAGAACAAGGTGATGGTGTCGGGTTTCTGTTACAACAAAGAGAGGAGGTGTTTTTAAAAGAAAGGTGAAGAAAACACATGAAATGACCATTTTTGGATGACATGAAGCTTACACTTGGTATTGTTCATGTTTTGGAGAGTGTAGATGGTCAAGAATGGTATGGAAATCCTTAGACAAAGTGGAGATCCTCGAACAAGTGCTAGAAACCACGAGCTTGCAAGGTCCAAGCACCAAAAGCTCACAAACCTTCACTTCCTTGTGGTTTTAAGCTTGGCTGATTGTTGCTTACGCTTGTTCTTCGAATTATGAGGCCGGAAAATGGAGAAAAAACTCAATGAGTGTGTGTAATCTGCTGTGGAAAAACCGAGAGAGAGAGTTGGGAGGAAGTGTGTGTGTGTTTGATCTTGCATGAATGAAGAGTGGAGAGTTAAAGTGGTGGGGTGTAGTGGTGTAGAAGGGAGATGATTGGTGGAGAGGGGGCGGCCGAGTTTTGGCCTCTTGTGAGGGTTTTTGATTTAAAATTTAATTAGTAATTAATATTATGTGTAGTATTATTATGTAGTGTAGTATTATTTTAAGTGGTATAATTTAGTTAGTTGTTAATTATCATGCATGAACATGCATGCACTAAGCCGAAAATTTTATGTGTTCATACACATGTTAAATGTTTTTAGTTATGATTTAGTTGCATGGTTGACTACTTGACATTCCTGGAACATTAAGTAAGTGTACAAAAATTTTCAAAATAGAGGTCCAGTTTAATACCTGTGTTTAACGTTCCTAGTTACGGTAAAACCGAAGGGTTTTAACGGTTAAGTATGAACTTTCATGTTTTTGTGTCTTAGACTATTAGATAACATTTTAAAGAAATTTTTATAAGGTTCCAGTCCTTTGATTATGAATTTTTTTCCTCTAATAGTTGAAAGCCTCGTTTTTACGGTTAACCCGTTAAAACGCGTTTTTAACCGAACTTGACCGTTTAAAAGCTCGTTTGACCAATTTTTCGACTCTATAAGTTCTTTTCACACTTAAATTACTGAAATAATATGGTTTTTATAAATTTTAGCTTTACACCCAAATTTCTTGGATTTTTCTAAAAAACGTCTCTCGGTTAATACCCGTTTTTAATTAAAACTCCATTTAACTTACCTTTTTGACTATTTAATCAACCCATTTACTCCAGAACATTTTATTATCCATTATTAAGCCTGGAATTCTGTTTAAAAACTTAATTTTCTTGTTTTATTATTTTTAAGTGGTTTTACCACGTTTTCAGGTCCCGAAAGTGACTAAAAAGCGTCTAATCTTATCATGTCTTTCATTTCCAGAAATTAACCATATGTCACACACTTAGTATTCATCAAAACTTTCTGAAATCGTGTCCTAAACTCACGGCCTAGTTGTTCAACACAACAATAAACTATAAACATAGTGATTATGCCATAACCGACCATTACACATGTGTAAATCATTATAACTTGAGTTTAAACACTACCAAAACCTTATTTAACTTTAAAATCAGATTATTAAGGTGTTTCAAAGTTGTTCTTGAGAAGGTTATGATCCTTGGTTGAGAGAGTTTTTAAACAGGTGCTTAAATGGTGTTATTTCATGTAAAAAGAAGTTTTTCTAAGGTGTAACTTGTGCTATAACCACATGTTCATGGTATATACCTTTTGTAACTTACAAAAAAGGTTATTAGGTGTCATATAAACCATTAAAAAGCGGATTACATATTTTTATTCAAGGGTTACAAGATATGCAAGTTAGATGGTGCAAAACACCCAAAAAGAGGGTTTTCATCGTGGAAATCGGGTTGCAGCTCAAAAATGACAAATATAACGTGTGAGATACCTTTTGTGAACTTAAAATCTCCTCAAGAACAAGGTGATGGCGTCAAGTTTCTGCTATGACAAAGAGAGGAGGTGTTTTTAAAAAAAAGGTGAAGAAAACACATGAAATGACCATTTTCAGGTGACATGAAGCTTACACTTGGTATTGTTCACGTTTTGGAGAGTGTAGATGGTCAAGAATGGTATGAAAATCTTTGGACAAAGTGGAGAATCTTGAACAAGTGCTGGAAACCATGATCTTGCAAGGTCCAAGCACCAAAAGCTCACAAACATTCACTTCCTTGTGGTTTTAAGCTTGGCCGATGGTTGCTTATGCTTGTTCTTCGAATTATGAGGCTGGAAAATGGAGAGAAAAGTCAATGTGTGTGTGTAATCTTCTGTGGAAAAACCAAGAGAGAGAGTTGGGAGGAAGTGTGTGTGTGTTTGATCTTGCATGAATGAAGAGTGGAGAGCTGAAGTGGTGGGGTGTAGTGGTGTAGAAGGGAGGTGATTGGTGGAGAGGGGGCGTCAGAGTCTTGGCCTCTTTTGAGGGTTTTTGTTTTATAATTTAATTAGTAATTAATATTATGTGTAGTATTATTATGTAGTGTAGTATTATTTTAGGTGGTATAATTTAGTTGGTTGTTAATTATCATGCATGAAAATGGATGCAGTAAGCCGAAAATTTTATGTGTTGATACAGATGTTAATTGTTTTCACTTATGATTTAGTTGCATGGTTGACTACTTGACTTTCCCAGAATACTAATTTTTTCTAGGGTAAAGCTTGAACTAGTTAAAGGTCACTAAAAGTCACATAAAATCATAAAATGGAACTAATTAGCAAATGATGATTCTAATATCAATGATATAGTTAGATTGTTTCTATTATTAGTACTCATAAGATGGGTAATGATGCAAGTACACTAGGGTTAGAATAATGACCTTGAGGTCGGTTGTTACAGAAGTCATTGACAAAAATCATTCATTTTAATTATAATTACTGTTGTTGTGCAATGAACACCGTTAAACTACAAAAGATAGCATTCTTTGATTGCATTATAAAACAACAATAATAACATGTGTGAATGGATGCCAGTCTTGCCCCGCCAAGTAGCCTCCTTGCATGCCATCCTCAACAACCATTTCCTACCAACTAAAAATGTATAAAAGTCAGCGTTGCTGAGTGATTTCTAGTTTTAATATATAAAAATACTTTCTTTACTTTCACACATGTTCATTTGTTATCGCACGTATTCGTTCGTTTCATACTTTATCATTTCCTTCATTATCGCTCATTTCGTACTTTATTCTTATCTTTCGTTATCATTCGTCTCGAACTTTATTATTCATACTTCATTACTTCGCTCGTTTCGTACTGATTCTAGATCATGTCAGGCTTTTCCCCTATCATGGTACGAAACCACCATTCTGAGCACAAAGCTCCATTACTAATTGGCCCGAAGCGCGTGGCCCGAAGCTACCATTCCGGGCACGAAGCCTCATTTCTATCTGGCACAAAGCCTTATCATATCTTCGCACAAAGCCCGGGGTAAAATGACAAGGATCTTGTTTCGTACTATGGATTCAGTCATAAAGACTGATCCCCTGTGTGTGAACCCTCATGGGTTTGCGAAAATCGTATGCTATTAAATACACAGTTGAGCTGACAACTCTCATAGGGTTGTGATCGTTCTTTCTTTCTACTTGCAAACCTTTACTTTCTTTCAATACGTTTCACTTCTCATCTTGGTTAACTTTCACTTCATTATGTTATACTTTACGTTCATTCATACGTATATCATATTACTTAAAGTCACAACATAATACTTAACGTATATTATTTATATCATGAAATATACGTTTGAAAATTATTAAAAGATAACACTTTATACTTTTATACATATCACAGATTCATTATCACATCATACATATTCTAAGCATAAACCCTCACATTTTAATGCTTAGAATAGTCCAAAATAGTCCATAGGTCAAACTAGGGTCAAACCCTAAAATTTTGTTTTTCCTCAAAATCTAGGCGCATGGGTTCTATGTGTTCGGTGGATGGACACTATTTATGCGCATCAGGACTATTTAGGCGTTTCTCAACTATGCAGGCGCATGAGCCTACAATTAACCATTTCAACACTTATGCATATGAGCCTGTTGGGTGCATGGGCACTATTCAGACGCATCAGTCTTTATTTAGAATTTTTCAAAGGCAAATCTAGGCGCATGGGCTACTGTTTGGACGCAACATCTCACACTTAGACTTTTAAGCCTATTTTTTAGGCGCATGGGCCCTGTTTGGGCGCGTGACCTTACCTAAAATTTTTCTAAGGCAAAACACTAGGTGCATGGGCCCTGTTTGGGCGCATGAACACCTACTTATACATTTCTAAGTTGTTTTTCGATCCTAAACATCATCATAACCTGTCCTAAGCTTGTTACACCCATTCCAAACCTCAAACAAGTTTCTACAACTATAAAACATCAACATACAACATACATACATATGGGTATATACATAACAGATATGAAAATGGTTTTTGCATACATTTTCAGCCCCAAAACTTTTAAAACTAGAGAAAACCGGGGTCTAGAAACTCACCTTAGCTGCTTTTAGCTTAAATTCTTCCACTTGAACTTCGCAGATGTTTCTAACACCTAAACACTTCCAAAAACACAAACCCGAACACATGCATACACATGAGAACATGTATAAACCGGCTACATGGCCAAAAACCCATAAAAACTAACTCAACTACACTAAATTTTCTTACCTTATACGAATTCAGCTGTTTCTCTCTCTAGAACCGAAGCTTTTCTCCTTTCTCTCTCTAAAATATCGAGCAGTGGGTGTAACAGGGTAGTTGTGGGCGGCCATGCCACCTTTTAAAGAAAATAATGATATTATTTTGTCCTATTTACACTTAACCCTCCACTTTGGCTTCCTTTCTTTTCTTGCAAAATACTTTTCTTTTCTTTCCTCATTTCTTTTCCTTTCTTTTATTTGACAAAATTATCCGGGGGTTACTTTAACTCATCGGGTAGGTCCAATCGATATGCTACCTCGCCTACTCGGGCAATAATTCGGAATGGCCCAATATACCTCGGGCTCAACTTCCCTTGCTTCCTGAAACGGATGATCCCTTTCCAAGATGAGACTTTCAACATAACTCGTTCCCCTCCCTTGAATTCAATCGGTCTACGCCTCTTGTCAGTGTACGACTTTTGCCTATCCTTCACCGCCTTCATAAAGACCTTGATTTTCTCTAACTTTTCAGTTGTAGCCTCGATCACCTCAAGGCTTCCTAACTCGTCCTGTCCGATCTCGCCCCAATACACAGGCGTCCTATGCCTTCTACCGTATAACATCTCATAAGGTGGCATACTAATGCTGACATGATAGCTGTTGTAATATGAGAATTCGGCTAAAGACAAATGCTCGTCCCAACATCCACCGAAATCAATGACGCATGCCCGAAGCATATCTTCTAGCGTCTGAATGGTCTTCTCCGACTGACCATCGGTTTGAGGGTGGTAAGTTGTACTAATGTGTAACCACATCCCCATCGCATCATGAAATTTCTTCCAAAACTTAGACGTAAATCGGGTGTTGTGGTCGGACATGGTAGACACCGGTACGCCATGACAAGTCACAATCTCCTTGATAAACAGTTCTGCCAATCTCTCAGATGAAGATGTCTCGTGGATCGGTAGAAAATGAGCACTCTTCGTCAATCGGTCAACAATCAATGATATGGCATCATACCCCTTCCCCGTAAAAGGTAGCTTCGTAATGAAATCCGTGGTGATGTGTTCCTACTTCCACTCCGGTATATCCAATGGCTGGATCTTCCTGTATGGCTTCTAGTGCTCCGCATTCACTTGCAAACAAGTAAGGCACTTGGTCACATACTCGGCTATGTCACGTTTCATTCCCAGCCACCAATAGTCTTTCTTCATATCTTGATACATCTTCATGGCACCAGGATAAATCGAGTATCGAGTCTTATGGGCTTCATCCAAGATCAATCCCCGCAGATCCCCATAACGAGGTACCCACATCCTTCTAGATCGGGTTCTAGCACCCAAAGTGTTCTCGCCCAATTCAGCGACTAGACCCTTCATACGCTCGGAATTAATCCGATCCACCTTGAGAGGTTCGTCCTGAAACTCTTTGACCTGCTTCATCAATTCAGCGGTCATGACCAACTGACAAGTTTTCACCTGAATCGGATCGGGTCTCTCCTTCTAACTAACGGCATCGGCCACCATGTTGGCCTTACCCTGATGGTAATGGATCTCGAAGTCATAATCCTTGATGAGCTCCAACCATCTCCTTTTCCTCATGTTGAGATCCTTTTGCCCGAAGAAGTACTTCAAACTCTTGTGGTCGGTGAAGATGGTGCACTTCGTCCCATATAAGTAGTGCCTCCAAATCTTCAACGCGAAGACCACAACCACTAGCTCCAAATCATGGGTAGGGTAGTTAGCCTCATGGATCTTCAGTTGTAGGGACGCATAAGCTATAACATTACCCTGTTGCATTAACACGTAACCCAACCCCGAATAAGAGGCATCCGAATAGACAACCAAGTCTTTGCTTCCTTCGGGTAACGTCAAAACTAGAGCTTGCGTCAACCTTGTTTTTAACTCTTACCAAGCTTTCTGTTGCGCTTGACCCCATACGAACTTCACATCTTTGAGGGTCAATTTAGTCAACGGAGAAGCTCTCTTGGAGAAGTCTTGGATGAATCTCCTATAATAACCTGCCAAACCCAAGAAACTACGGATCTCGGATGGCGTCTTTGGATACTTCCATTGCATCACCGCCTCCACCTTTGCCGGGTCTAACATAATCCCCTCGGAATTCACCACGTGACCTAGAAACTGAACTTCGTGCAACCAGAACGTTCACTTGGAGAACTTGGCATACAATTTCTCCATTCTAAGCGTCTCCAACACCTCACGAATATGACCGGCATGTTCTTCCTTGCTTCTTGAGTAAATTAGTATATCATCGATAAATAGAATCACCAATTTATCCAACATCGGCCGACACACCCGATTCATTAAATCCATAAAAGCAGCTCGTGCGGTACTTAGACCAAATGACATAATGAGAAACTCGTAGTGTCCATAACGTGTGTGAAAAGATGTCTTAGGAATATCCAGTTTCTTCACCTTCAACTGATGGTAACCAAATCGTAGATCTATCCTGGAGAACCAACTGGCACCTTGGAGCTGATCAAACAAATTATTAATCCTCGATAACGGGTACTGATTCTTCACCGTCAACTTGTTCAGCTCAAAGTAGTCAATGCACATCCGCATACTACCGTCCTTCTTCTTCACAAACAATACCGGAGCACCCCATGGAGAGATACTCCATCGAATAAATCCTTTGTCCAACCGCTCTTGCAACTGTGTCATCAGTTCCTTCATTTTTCATGGAGTCATACGATACGGCGCCTTAGCAACAGGTTGGGCACTAGGTATCAGATGGATTTGAAATTCGATCTCACGGTCAGGTGGCACACCAGATAGATCCTCCAGGAACACATCCAGGAAATCATGCACAACTGGTACGTCTAATAGCCGTGGTACTGTCACCTCCACATCCTTCACATAAGCCAGATAGGCAGCACATCCACGCCTCATACATTTCTTTGCCACCACCATCGAAATCACTTTCGGGACCATGTGAATCCTGTCACCATAAATCGTCACCGTGCTACTGTCGGGCGCAACCAATCTAATCATTTTACGACACATGATGCTAGCCTCGTAGGCTGCTAGCCATTCCATCCCTGGGACTACATCAAATCCTCCTAAGGGCATCACAAACAACCTAGAGGAAAACTTATAACCTTCCAACTCTAGCTCACACTTCTTCACCACGTCAGAAATCCTAGTAGTCTTACCAATGGTAGTTTCTACATCGAAGGGCTCATCAATCTTTCTACTCCTAGCGGGCAACTTATCATAGAAAGCAGTAGAAATGAAACTCCTACTAGCACCGGAATCGAAAAGCACAGAGGCACAAGTTTGGTACACTAGGTATGTTCCTGACACAACATCAGGATCCACCCTAGCCTCCTCTGCCATCATAAAAAATGCTCGGGCTTTGGCCTTCTGCCCCTCTTTCTCCTTCCCAGTCTCTTTCCTTGCTCCGGAGCTCTCAGCCCTCGCCTTCTTGCAGTCTCTGTTCATATGTCCATTCTCACCATAATTAAAGCACTTCACCATGCGATAGTCCTTTTCCATGTGGCCCTCCTTCCTATATTTGAAGCAGAGATTTGATCCCCACTTACATTCTCTAGTATGATCCTTCCCACATTCCTTGCCGCCTTCCTTTCCCCCGTCAGCGTTTTTTGATCATCAACCCTCATTCTATTACTACAAACCACAGAACCACCACTATTGAATTGTTTCCCATTCCCATTGTTCCACTTCTTATTTTCTTCCACCATGACCATCGCTTCTCGCTCATCATACAGTCTTCCTACCATATCAACCACCGACCTGAACGTTTTTGGTCGGGCGGTGATTAGATGTCTATAAATATCCGCTGGCAGGCCCTAAATATACCTCTTAATCTTTTGTGACACTGGCATCTCCTTATCTCGGGACCAGCCGTGTCATCTCATTGAATTTCATGATATACTACTGGTGTGTCATGGTCCCTGCTTCCAGCTACTGAACTCCTTCTCAACCTTATCCAACTCCCTATGAGGACAGAACTCCTCAATCACCGATTTCTTCAATTCTGGCCACTTCATCCTACCAATGGCCCTACTACCCTCAGCCTGGACAATGTAGTCCCACCAGCATAAGGCTGAATCCACAAACGAGTGGGAAGCAAACTTCACCTTCTAATCTCCTCGGCACTCACTAATATCAAGTACCGCCTTCATCTCCCTCACCCATCTGCGAGCAGTAGTAGCACTACCATTCCCATCAAACGTTGGAGGCTTGCAGCTTTGAAATGCCCCTTAATTAAAGCCCCGTACAGTTTCCCGCACCTCTTCTTCCTCCTCCTCCTCATTTGTGACAATCGTCTCGGCATCCAATCGTTCTCTTTCTTCTCTCCCTATGGTCATCCTCCTTTCTTTCTTTTCATCCTCCCTCACAGCCTTAATGACTTCATTCACCACAAATGCCATAATCATCTGCATGACTTGGTGTACTTCTTCTACCATGGCCTCCTTCATCGAGGCCCTTAAGTTCGCACTTTCATCACCACCTTCCTAGTGATACATCTCGGGCTCTTCACACACCCTCTCCGTAGTCTTAGCCTTATTCCTCGTAACACGTTGTTCAACACCACATCCACTTCGTACTCCTCCTCATGAGGTCTTCGAAGATCTACCCCCGGCCATCTCTAAACACTATAAGATTTAAACACCAACACGATCATTCAAAGTAATAACTCAGATTACATCAAGTGTAGTAAGTTCCTAATTACAGTGGTCAGTTGTGATTAGCCACTTACTTTAATCTTCATTCCCTAAGCATTTCCCATCCTGACTACATCAGTATTCAAACCTACTTAAGAGCACATAAATCACATAACATGCGCACATACTTCGTTTTCATTATCGCACGTAAAACGTTTACATGCAGGTATGTAGCTATCAGGACTGGCATCCCTTCCTTTTTTCAGTCCCATTCTCAGTTTAATTTTTATGTTTTAAAAATAATTTACCCAATTCTCTTAAACGTTGGCTCTGATACTAACTTGTAAGGCTCTATTCCCGGAGACCTCACAGTTGGACATTCTTTGCATAAAACATTTAAAAACAAGATTTGCAGTGGAA
>BJCN01312183.1:0-10568 GCA_018326445.1 Flaveria brownii
TGAGATATTGCTGCAAGTATGGAAACTGCGAGCGAGCAGCCTGTAGCTACAGTGGTCAAATGGTGTGATTGTGGTTGTGATTGTTGTTCTGTAAAAGTTGATGATTCTGTGTTCTGGATTCGATCTGTGAAGAGAAAGCTTGATGAAAGAGATGATGACTATGAGTTGTTCATACCTGGGCTTTCGAATCCTGATGTGGCTCGTGTTGACATTGAAAACGAATGTATGGCTTTACGGGAAATGGTCAACAGTCAACAAGAAACCATCCAAGATTTATCAATTGAGTTAGATGAAGAGAGAAATGCTGCCTCGTCAGCTGCAAATGAAGCCATGTCTATGATCTTAAGGTTACAGGGTGAGAAAGCTGAAGTCCAGATGGAGGCTCGCCAATTCAAACGGTTTTCCGAGGAAAGGATGGCCCATGATCAGCAAGAAATCATGGCATTGGAGGATTTGTTATACCAAAGAGAACAGACCATAGAAGCTTTGACTTGTGAAGTAAATGCGTATAAACACAGAATGCGGAGTTATGGGCTCACAGGATCTGAAGCAGGTGAAGAGAATAATAATGAGCGACATTTTGAGTTGCCTGCATACAATTACCCACCACTAAGATGCAATTTGATTGAAAATCATGCTGAGCGGGATCCTGATGGTGAAATAGTTGCTGTAGAGAAGTATCCATTTGGTGAATCCCCACATTCTTTGAAAGCTATTGAAGAAAGAATCAGTGAATTGGAGGGAAGTCCTAGACATAGTCCAGTGAAGGAGGTCATCTTCAGTACTTCACCAAGGAAGTTATCTTCTGATGGTAGTGGCTCTTTTATTGCAACTAAAGAAGAACTGATGGATAATGCATCGGAATTTCAAGATGACATGACTGACAGGATATGCACCGTTGATTCTGTTTATAATGTGCCGTCATTTGATAAGAATCCAAAGGTTAATGATGATGTTAACACCACTCAAAACATTGGGGATACAGAGGTAAAGAATCTATATGCAAGGCTTCATGCACTGGAAGCAGACAGGGAATCAATGAAGCAGGCTTTAATTTCTATGAGGACTGAAAAAGCACAATTGGTATTGTTGAAGGAGATAGCTCAGCATTTGTATAAAGATATGCCACCGCCAAACAGAATGCCTGTTAAGAAGCATTCTGTAGTGGGGAGCTTTTCGTTTGTCTTGCTGTTTAAGGTAAATAACACATTATGTTGGTGATTAATCTCTATTTACTATTGGATGATTATAAAACATTAAGTTTTATTTTATTCTAACTTGATTCCTTTTGGTTAGTGGGTTGTTTCATTTCTGTTTTGGAGGAGAGCAAGTCAAAGCAAGTAAGTTAATCGTCTTCTTATTTTTTTTGGGCTGCAAGTGTGGTCTCTGATCAAAATGTTAACTTTTTATTTTTATTTTCATTTTTCTAGATATACATTTGGTATGTCAGCCAGTAACGCGGGTTTGCGGATGCTGATTAGCAAGGGACCGCAGATGGGGCAATGGAGGTGTCTTTCAAGAACACGATTCTTGAAATATTGATCTCGAACACACATCTGTTTGCACTTCTGATCTGGTCTGGACTTCTACATCACACTGTTTGATTTATAGATTTTAAATAAAATTTTACAGCTTTTTTTTTTCCCTGTGGGTGAAGTGTTATTGTTTTTGATATGTTGAAATTGGACTGGATTTCTGATTGATTAGTATTGAAGATGTGGATACATATATAGACATAGGAAATTGCTGGCTTGTAATTCTTGAATATAGCTAAATGCATGAATGTATTGTGGAAATTTGTTTGTGCATCATCTGTTACATTGTAAATAGGAATATGATCATGTGAATATGAAAGTTTTAAGTTGGAATATCACAGGTTTTTAGTTGCAGGGACAATACATATTATAAAGATAGTCCTTTATATATAATGTGACACCTGGTTATTAAACACAAGAATGTTGCCATCATTTCACATATGCTCAAATCTCTTCGTATATACACGCAAAAGCTTCCCCAGAGTTGATAATCATAACAAAATTTACAAAAGCGATTCCAGATTTTGGATCAAACAAGTGAAAAAGAAGCTGCGTAAGACTGATCAGAATAGTTTACGCGATTTACAAAAGCGTAGCTCAGATGAGAGGAAGCAATTGTGTTTGTGATGCCAAATGCTGAATGCTTTTGAAGCAAACATTCATATGTTTTGGTTTCTTCATCGAACTTCTGGCAGAAAATGTCTAGAAGAACGTTTAAACCAGCTGACATGGATTGGGTCGCAAAACTGCAAAACAACCAAATCAAAGTTTCAGTCAATAATGTTATCAGCTTCAAAAGTGTTGCAAATTTTATCATTTATTCACAGGAAGAATGGATAAAAGATTGTGCATCTAAGAAGTTCAGTATACTTTGACTCATCCAGTGCATCACATGGACTTATAATCCATGGAGGAAGATAGGTATCATAGATTTCTATACTTTAACATGAAGTTGAATAATCGAATCTGAACCTTGATTAGGGTCACTTGTAGTAGAAGTTTTGTAAAACAAGCAAGTTATCAATTCTCCTGACCTTATATTTGACCCAAATTAATTCAAAGAATCTATTATCTATGACCTGAGGTTATACTTGCAGCACTTTGATGGTGATACCGTATAGACAATTCAAGTTGTTGAAGGGATATGGGTAAGGAACTCATTCGAATTAACTTTTGTATTTATAATTTTAAAATTTCCATCCAACAAATGACATAAATATTTTATTTATATTTTATATTAATATATAAGGTTAGAAATATAAAATAAATGTAAAAAATGATAATGATGCGATAATATTTTTTAGATGTTTTTAAGTAAGAGATTTTTAGAATTTTAAAAAATCTCTTATGTTTTTAAATGTGATTGTTGACTATGTATGTTTTTTAATGTTTTTTTATTTCATCATTGGTCATAGTCTAACTGATTAAATAGTTCAAGGACGACAACAAAATTATATCACAGTTATCTCAGCTTCCAACTCAGTATTCTTCTCCATGTTTTCCTCCGACATCACATTCAGCTTTTCTTCCGGTGACTCTCATCCGTCGATTCTCCTCTCGATGAGAAAAACTAGGGTTTCTGACCTTCATCATTTCAATTTTCACCCACCTAATCGATGCAGAACGCAAAACGACCTTGAGATTGATCATCAGATAAGATATCACCATAATTCACATCCAATTTTCAGCATCATTGCATATGTTGAATCACGCACCTCCATCAGCTGCTCAAAATCGTCAAATTCAACCGATGTAGATCTGCAAATTGATATTCGATAGGGTGAATTTCATAAATTGTAATGGGGAACAAATGCACTGGTTCCAGTTTTCACTCCGTTACAGGTGCCGCTCGGAAACCCCGCCCACGGCGGAGCACAAAGCGAAGCCGGAAAACTCTCAATTCCGACGAACCACCGGAAGGCGGAGGCGACGGAACCCTAACAGTATTGCACGCGAAAACAGGTAACATGAAGGAGTTACACACATTGGGTAGAGAATTAGGGCACGGTAAATTTGGGACAACGGTTGTATGTGAGGAAAAGAGTACTGGAAACCAGTATGCTTGTAAAACGATCCCGAAGAGACGATTGGCAATGGAGGAGGATATAGAGCACGTTAGGAGGGAGATACAGATAATGCACCACATGGGAGGTCATCCCAATGTCGTATCGATCACTGGTGCTTACGAAGATGCTGCTTCAGTTTATGTAGTCATGGAGCTTTGCACCGGAGGTGAGCTATTTGATCGGATTATCGAACGAGGGCATTATACGGAGAAGCAGGCTTCTGATCTTTCTAGGGTTATAGTTGGTGTTGTGGAAGCTTGCCATAGTTTAGGGGTTATGCATAGAGACTTGAAGCCTGAGAACTTTCTGTTTGTTAACGAGGAAGAAGAGTCGCCGCTTAAGTTGATCCATTTTGGGCTTTCTGTGTTCTTCAAACCAGGTATTTTCTTTCGTTCGGTGATTGATGATTGTACGAAGCGTTATTGTGTTGTGATGATTCAGGTGAAATGTTGTATGATTCGGTTGGGAGCGCATATTATATGGCACCAGAGGTGCTGCGAAGGCAGTATGATAAAGAATGTGATGTTTGGAGCGCAGGGGTTATCATATATATCTTGCTATGTGGTGTTCCACCTTTTTGGGATGGTGAGATTATCAAAAGGTTATATAAACTGTTTAAACTGTATTGAATGTATTTAAGCTAAGAGCTGCTTGTGATCTGCATCAGAAACGGAAGAAGGCATATATGAACAGATTTTGAATGGTGAACTTGACCTTGATTCAGAACCATGGCCGAGTATATCTGATAGTGCAAAAGATCTGATTAGAGGAATGCTTGCACGTGATGTCACGAAGAGGATGACTGCACATGAAGTTCTAAGTGAGTTTAAGCTTTAAACCATTAGACCCAATTACTCATTTCTATAACTGTTTGATAGCAAGATTCTTGATTATTCTATAGACCACCCTTGGATTCAGGCCGATGGTGTAGCTCCAGATAATCCACTTGATTCTGCTGTTGTGTCTCGTTTGAAGCAATTTGCTGCCATGAACAAAATCAAGAAGATTGCAATAAGAGTATGTTTTGAAACACAAATCTTAATGATTAATCTATCTTCTTATGTTATTACTGATCACCCTTTGATCTGATTTCAGGCTATTGCTATGAGTTTATCTGAAGAGGAAATTGGTGGACTTGAAGAAATGTTCAAGACGATGGACACTGATGGCAGTAATCAAATCACATTAGAGGAATTAAAGGCAGGCTTAGAAAGAGCAGGTGTGAATTTGAAAGATTCAGAAATGACAAGACTAGTGGACGCGGTAATCATATATTATGTAATTTGGTTATTTCAACTCTCAAGCTTTTTGCTTCCATCATCTTTGGTATCTGTTTTATCAACATTGTGTTGCAGGCGGACATAGACCATAATGGTGCAATAGATTATGGAGAGTTTATAGCAGCAATGCTTCATTCAAATAAAATCCATAAGGAGGATAATATGTTTGCAGCTTTTCATTATTTTGATAAAGATGGTAGTGGATATATTACTGCAGAAGAATTCCTTCAAGCCTGTGAGAATTTCGGTTTAAGGGATATACATCTTAATGAGGTTATGAATGAAATTGACAAGGATCATGTAATACTATTTTCCTTTAAAGTTGTCATCTTTCTTTGACCCATTTGTTTGTTATTTAAAGTAGCTTGACCTGATTTTGGTGTTTCAGGATGGGAGGATTGATTACAGTGAATTTGTAGATATGATGGTAGAGAATGACTTCGGGAAGAACGTCAAACCCATAGGCCTAGGCTAACCTTATAATCGACTCATGCAATGACATTTTCAAGTAGCCGAAGGCACTGTGTGCACTATCAACAGAGTGGTCACCATACTGATCACTTGAACAGCAGTTATAAAGTTGTCAAGATATGTTTTTTTTTTGATAAAATGTTACAGTTTTGGTTCTTGAATTTATATTTTGACAGTGGGTGATGACCATTTTGACCCATATTAGAAACTCAATTGAATAAAAGTAAATTGTTTATCGTTTCTAAAGTGGAAATTGCAGGAACAAGAGTAGAGGCTATCGATTTCTTGCATTTTGATTGATTATATTCTGTTTGAAATGTCAAATCTCTTGATTATAAATTGTAAATGAAGATATTCTTTTACTTAGAATATGACATCATTCTTTTTTGCGAAAAAACAAGTAATCTTCTTTGTTACTTTTTAATTAAATCTGTTTATACATTGTTTCTTATCATTGATGTCTTTATTTTACTTGCATGTACCCCTATTCTGTTTTCATTTGACATTAAAGAGTTCGTTAATTTTAAATATATTTACTTATAATAAAAATATATAAGAAACATTTTATAAACAAGTCACATAAGTTAATTATCATGTAGTGGTGGACATAAAAACTGAACCTTAACCAACTGAAACAATGTAGCTGTCTTTTAACTTTACTTGGGTTATCATTTATTTATTTAGAAAAAAATTGTATTTTGGATTCTTAAATCCAATGATAAAAGTTGATTAGACATGCTTAGAGTCCATGAAAACAAACCAATGATACAAATTTAGTTTTTTTAAAACATTAATCAACTTTTGTATGTCATAGTTATGTAGTAGTCATGCTAATCTTCTCTGTATTGTTTTAGTTTTAACGGATGTCCCTAAAGGGTTAGACAAACTTAGTCATGGTTTGGTTTCGAGTTCTAACACACTGATGTTAGCAACCATTCTAATTTTCTCTACATCGTTTTAGTTTTATTGGATGTCATCAAGTGGACAAATTTAGTTAAGATTTGGTTTTTGGTCATAGTGCACACCTTGAAAAACTTATAAGTTCCTTTAAAAGAAGATAAACGCTTACAGAAAAAAATAAAATAGTTGTTATAATTTTGTTTTTAAATATTATTTTGTATACACCCTATTATCATGTACTTATGTCCTTCACATCAACTTAAAAAAATTGTTTTCATACGTATATATATATAATATTTAAGTAATTAGTATAGATAAATTTGTAATGAAATATAGATAATAAAACTAGTAATTGCATAAAGTTTTGATTAAAAAAATAAACACGTATTGAAGCGAATATAGAAAACTAAATAGGTTTTATGGCATATTCCTTCATTCTTTTATGCTTTGGTTCTTGTGACGATGACATTCGTCACAAAAAAGCGCCAAATAACTGGGATCCGATCCTTTCATATCTCAAAGAAGACGCTATCATTCAACTTTCCATTCATTCATTATCACTCCCAAATCTGCTGTTTCAATTATCCATCGCAAGTAATCCCTTTCAACTCCAATTTTCATATGACCGAATATCAATTTTATGTTAATTGTTTCATCTCTGCACATAAGTTTTTTTCATTTCAGTCTGTTAGTGGGTTCAGATTCGTCTGATTAAGAAGATGTTTGAACAAATTTCCCCAAATTTATGTCATTTTTCGATGAAAACCTTTGTGTTTTGTGGGTTTCTCAGATCGCATTTGATGAATTGTGGAAAAAAAATTAGGTTTTGTCTCGGCGCTTGCCATGATCAAGGGTGTATTTCCAGTATTTTGTTTGTTTTCTGTTCGATCGATCTGTATTTTATTATGATATATGTTGAAATTAGGTGTTTGGAGATGGTTCATTTCATGTATCGTATCGTTTCTTTCACTACAGTTGTTTATCCCTTTAGAAGTATGAATTTGAGAATCAAGCTCGTCAAATAACTTTTGCAATCACCTCTATATGCATAATTTGGTATCTAACACTACTTTGTTGGTACGATTTCTTAAGAGTAACTTTATACTCAGTATGCAAATTGTAATATTTTTCATCTAGGGTTATTGAATTACTGAGCCAATATACATTTAGTTGCAAACAAACCCTCAATCCTGGGGGAAAGTGAAGAAACAGAGATTACACTATGCAAAACTGAGTTATTTAGATGCTTTAATGTTGGTCCACAAGGCTTATTAATATTTAAAAAGTAATGAGGGTGGTGAATTTGTGATTGATAGGTTAAGTAACAGAGAAAGTCATGGATCGACTCAAGAATTCTGCACGTCTCATGATCGTCTCAGATCTTGACCATACTATGGTAGAACTATTTTGGGCTCTATTATTTCTATTGATCTAATATGTTCATTCATGGGTTTCATTTGCAAATATAGCTCTATTGAGTGAGATGTTTTGTAGGTTGATCATCATGATCCTGAAAACCTTTCTATACTAAGGTTTAATGCCTTGTGGGAAGCTAAGTACCGTCATGATTCGTTATTGGTGTTTTCAACTGGAAGATCACCTACTTTATACAAGCAGTTAAGGAAAGAAAAGCCCATGCTAACCCCTGATATTACAATTATGTCCGTTGGAACAGAGATAACATACGGTAATGCAATGGTGCCAGATGAAGGTTGGGTAGACATTTTGAATCATAAATGGGACAGAGAGATTGTTACAGAGGAAACAAGCAAGTTTCCTGAACTAACTCTCCAGGTATCATTCTGGATCACATTGCACCTTTTTGATAACTTGTTCATAAATTTGCTCAGGCTTAGTAATTTATTAAAATATTGGTTTTTATTTTGGCAATGCAGTCTGAAACGGAGCAACGCCCTCACAAAGCTAGCTTCTATGTTAAGAAAGAAAAGGCTCAAGAAATTATGAAAGATCTTTCTGATATTCTGGTCAAACGAGGGGTGAGCATGATTTTTTTTTCTTAGTTTTTTGTTTTCCGTGTAATTGCTTCACTCGATTACATGTTTAAATTCTCATCAAATCATTAAATTCTTGGTTGTCAGCTAGATGTGAAAATAATTTACAGTGGTGGGATGGATTTGGATATATTACCTCAAGGTGCTGGAAAAGGTCAGGCTCTTGCTTATTTGCATAAAAAGTTGAAGGCTGAGGGGAAATTACCACAAAATACCCTCGCGTGTGGTGATTCTGGGAATGATGCTGAACTATTCACCATTCCAGATGTTCATGGTGTCATGGTCGTTGACTATAACTCATCTGTTTCTCCATTATCCCATTTGTATGAAAAGTGTGCTCATATTCGCAACTTTTCTTCTTGCAGGTCAAGAATGCACAGGAAGAACTTTTGCAGTGGCATGCTGAAAACGCCAAGAATAATCCTAAAATCATACATGCAGATGAAAGATGTGCAGCGGGTATCATACAAGCAATTGGTCACTTTAACTTGGGCCCAAATACATCACCCAGAGACCTGCCTGATCTTTTAGATGCTAAGTTGGACCATTTTGATCCTGCGTATGAAGTAGTGAAGTTTTACTTGCTTTTTGAGAAGTGGCGACGTGCAGAAGTGGAGGTTCCGGAACATTATTTGAGCTATCTGAAAGCTGTTTGTGTACGTTCATGACATTTGTCTCCATATTTCTTATGTTTGTTACTGCTTTTTAACCATGTTTTTACTAGTTAATCTTTCTGTTCGTCCAGTCTCCTGCTGGTCTATATGTCAATCCTTTTGGCATTGAGCAATCTTTTGATGATGTCATTGGTAAGCTAAAAGACTGCTATGGAGACAAAAAGGGGAAACACTACCGAGTTTGGGTTGATCAAGTTTTCTCGGCTCAAATTGATTCAGACACTTGGCTAGTCAAGTTCAAGAAGTTGGACCAAACCGGTAAGGAAGTTTTCATACAGAAGTAAAATAAGAATCAAGAGCAGTTGCATGAAACTTGAAGTATCTAACAAAGAGTTGAACAATGCAGGTGAAGAGCAACAGTGTTGCTATACTACAGCTATACTAAGTTCGAAGGTAATGTTTCGTTAAGGATGTTTTCATGTGAATCACTGTAATAAAGCATGGTAGCATTTCTTGATGTGTTCCTCTTATTGTTCTTCCTTGCAGGATGTGGAACCGTCACAAGGGCTCACATGGGTCCATGTGCACCAGACATGGATGGACGGGTCAACGAGTGATGACACAACTTGGTGTCTTTAAGGCAGGAAGGCTTGCTCGCCTTTGAGGTATCTTGGAGTCATTATCTTATATTGAAAGTATTGTAGTAAGTTGAATCTTTACAGCTGGTTTGTTCTGATGAACTTGATTCAGTATGATATATGTATACAGGCAATGACATTTTCAACTTTTCAGATTGATCAAGGGCATGTTTTCAAATGTAGACTTGAATGTTCAATTGAATGCATGAAAACCATGAAGTCTCTAAAAATATCTTATTTTCGTGAAGTTATACATATTTTTTAATTGTTTTTTCCGTAAAAACCTTATGTGCTCGCGTATTCAAGTAACTATTATTATTTTTAGATAATTAAATTAAATAATAGAAATAATAAACAATACAAATTTAATAACTAGTATGTATTCATCCACGCGCAACGCGCGTGTGATGGCTCGGGCTTAAAAAATACTATCAGTTGCAGCTGCTAACCATAAATGGCAGACATACCAAAACAGCCGACACCATCGTTGGTTATCATCACAACCCGGTATATGACATGCAGGTTTATCACTATCAAAACCTGAAATACAGGTAGAATCACCAACATCACAACAATATTCCCAAATGCAATAGATTCAGGGCAACAACCCGATCAACCAACGGATGAGTCAGGTCAAAGGACCTCAGGTAAGTCTCAGATGAGCAGGGTCATCATCATCGACATCTTTTCTAAGAATAGGCACAACCCAAAACATCAAAACCTTAGATGAACATCAAACCAAAGTCTCGGATGAGAAAATCCTCATCATCATCGACATAAGGAAGGCTAGAACAAGAGGGAATCAGAGAGAAACAGACGACAAGCCACCACGACAGCCAAACCACCACCGCCGACACCCTTAACGACATGAGAACGGCCGCCTGCTCTACCTCGACCGTAAACGGGAGGCCGAGCGACGGCTGTCCCCAAGGGGGCGGTCACCATAATGGCGGTGACGGGCATCAACCATCACAACAGACGTCCATAACCGACTAAACACCCACCAAACAGAGATCGGTCGTAGGCCGGACGGCCACCGACACCATCGCATC
>BJCN01312195.1:0-15313 GCA_018326445.1 Flaveria brownii
GGTTTCATCTACTCAACAAGTCTTTCATTAATTACATATCTTATTAGTTATTTCGTGGTGTGTCGTAAATGTGACATGTTACAAATATAGTATGTTTCACGAGATAGACGTCATTTTATAATCTTAAAAGTTATTATTGTCGATCATATTAACACAAAATAGTTTATGCTTTTGTTTATTCAGTAAGTCACACTATTATATTTAACTACTTATATTTTATTTACTATGAAAGCAGTAGTTTCATTTAACATATTAATTAGTTATTCTATCGTAACTATATAATAATATATACTATGGCATCTTATATTTTTTGCATCAATAAAAGAAGTCATACTTGTACAAGTAATAGGTACATTTCGATTTAGGCCTTAGATTCATTATTCAAGTGTGGCTCATGAACCACATCTCGAAGTTGGTTTATTTTGTGAACTTCAATTAATTCTCAGAATCTCAAACTTTATCAACAAGAGAAATTATATTTTATATTAGGCTCATAACATATTTGGACTTCTCAACCAAGGCCGTGTAGTGAAAAAATATGCAGATTTAGAAGTAGAATTTAAAAATGTATAAGCTAGTGGTTTGTAATTATCTGACTTGCTATATTTTGATTGCATTTTGCGCTTTTATAAACCTACTAATTCTAGGGTGTAACGGATTAGATAAATTGGTGAACCGCCTCTTATTCTTGTCTCTCTTTTAATTTGTATTTCAAATAATGTTTAATTAATTCTAATTATCATACAAACTTGTATTACAACCAACTTCTTAGACAAGCATACCTTTTCTCTCACAAGTTCTTTTAAACATATACTCATTTTGGATCACAAAACACCACCTAATTTACCTCCTACCCTTCTACCTATCAACTTCTTCTCATCCTCCTAACTTGTCCTACATATATATTATATGGATGATATTCACCTACACACATCTTCGTAATAGTTTATATTTTATATACGTAATTGACTTGAGTATCGGACAATCCGCAGGGTCCATTAAGCTCTGTAGATCCGCTAATGTGTTGCTTGTGTTTACGGTTTCATTCAACATAAGAAGATGAAACTTAACCGTCACTACATCGTCACCAAGACTGATATAATAACTAATTTGTAAGCCAATAAGCTAGTAATAGTAAAACTTACCCTTATCTCACTCTTCAAATTCCATACTCACTCTTCAATGAGATTTTTATAAGCACATTTGTTATGTTCATTTTTGTAGGTGGAATTTTAGAAATCCTATAAGAAAGAGGAACCCACTTCATAAAAGGTATATATTGACAATAAAATACACCTAAAAGAAAATCTATTTCCAAAAACTAATTATCTATTTTCAACAACTTTCACTTATAAACCGAAAGAATCAAAAAAAGAATATAAACGAAAAACCCAACAACATCAATGCAAATTGATCCACACAGCAGTCCCAGGTACCCCATCATGCACGACAAACAGCATATAATACCCCGGCGGTGCAACGTTAGCCGATGAGGGCGCCCGCACCGTAACCCTATACCCAAACAACGACAGCTGCTCCACACCCACCACATGCAACACCAACACCCTCTGATTCATCGCAAACGAGTGCGTCGTAAACGAGGGTGCAACCATCGTTACCATGAGCCTGCGATCCACACCGCTCAATGACATACTCAACGTCACCCCGAAATACTGGCCGTACGATACACCCCCATCGGTGTACTCAGATTCAACGGTCAGGATTGACGGACGGTAGTAAGCGAATCGTTCGTCCATATACGGTGGTGAAAAAGATTCCAAACTCAGATCTGTTGGATACTCTACTCCGATGAACTCGTATGTCACGTGTGGGTTACTCCCACCCACTAAGATTCTGCCATCTGGCAGTAAGATAGCTGCTGAGTGGTACATCCTAGGCCTTCTCGTGGGGTTTAGCACAGTGAATAACCGCTTCCTCGGTTCGTAGAGAACCGGGTGCAACGCCGGTTCGACCGCGTTCTCCCAACCGGCGGTTCCCCTCATAGCTCCGTTGACGATGAGCACATCTCCGGTGGGTAACAACACCATGTCCGGCATAACTCGCCGGAGAGGCATCTGCTCGATGACCCAATACGGCTCAGCGTCGGCGAGGTTCAGCCGCCCGCAGCTCCGGGCTGCCGCCATGTAAACGCCGCGCTCCGCCATCGAAAACGACCCCCCCACCGCCCCACCGCAGATCATCACCTCAACCGCCACCGGCGCCGGCGACTGTAGGTTTTCGTTAAGCGAAATGGGGAGTAAAACCGACGATCCAGTAGAGGGATACGATCTTTTTTCACCGGGGATAGGAGGAAACTCACGAACAACACGACCGTGAACATAATCGAGCAGAATCGATCGTCGATTCGCGAATACGAACAGATTTCCGTCGGGTAAGAGGTGTAAAAAGGGGTAAAGATTGTTCTCCTCTTGATAATCAGTTGTTTCGATCAAGAACGTGAGATTGAACAATGATAACGGAGACGATCCACTAGGGTTTTTGGGAAAAAACTCGTAACTGTAAGCTCTCCTACCACCGACGATGATAATATTCCCATCGGGGAGAATGTGATTCGAAGCATACCACCGTTGAACGCTTAAGTTTCTCCCCAATTCAACCCAATCACAAGACTCATCGTTGCATGGGGTGAATAGGCGAATTTTGTGATCGCCGCCGTGGTATCCGCCGGTTTGGACTAGGGTTCCGGTGGGGTTAGCGGCACCGGACGAGCACCATACATTGGTTTGAACGTAAAGTGGTCGGAATGTGTTCGAACCGACGTCGTATAGGACGGAGTGAGCGGTGCAATCGGGCCGAAGAAACTCGTCGTTGATTCGACAAGTTTCTCCGAACGGGAGACTGAGTTTCGACGGGCCGAAGTCGGTGCGATCAAAGATAACGACTTTGTTGTTGTGTAACAGTTGCATGTGCATGGCGGAGATGCCTATACTGCGGTGCAGAAGAGCCCACGTTCCCAGGGGTTTTCTTGATTCGAATCTTCTTGTTTTGGGTGGCGATATGGTGTATGTTGTGGGTGGTTGTGGTGGTGGTGATGGTGGTGGTGATGGGCTGCCGTCGGTGGTGCGGTGGTTGGAGGTGGTGATGGGGAGGAGGGAGAGGGTAGCGATGAGGAAGATGAAAGATTGGTTTTTGAGCAATGACGCCATATGATATAATTTTTGTGTAGAGATGATCGATCTTGTGTTTGTTGTGAACCTTTAATTGGGTTTATAAATGGTAGTTCATGGTAGGGGAGAAACTGATTTGGAGAATTAGTAAAGAAGTTGTCATATGTAGTGAGATTTTCTTTTAAATTTCCTTTTTGTAAGAATAAACAAAAAAAAAAAACAAACAAACAAACAAACAAACAAACAAACAAACAAACAAACATACCCAGTATGTCCCACGTCTCACTGAGAGTAGGGTCTGGGAGGGGTAGGTGTTGGTTAGTCTTTTCTCTATCTTGGAAGATAGAGAGACCGCTTTCAAAAAGATCACCGACTCGACAACTATAACAGCGAGATCATAAAGCATATATTATTTTTGTAAGAACGGGGTCATTTTAATTTAACTATCTATTTAAATAGGTTGTCATATGAAACTTTTTTAGAAGTGTTTGGATTTTTATTTTAAAAATGGTAAAAACTGAAGAGTTGTAATGGTGAGTTGTGAATTTGTGATGGAGCAAACTATAGTTCTCTATCATGTAGATTTGTTTTGATGATAAACACATTATAATTTGTACTTCTTAGGATTTATGTTTTAACATTTTGGTTGTGTGATATACTACTTAATCATTATAATGTTTTTTCTCCGACCAGAAGTAACTACATGCTAAAGTCCTTGAAGCCTATGATAAATTTTTATTATTTGAAAATATATATAACTTATTGGAAATGTAGTTTCTTAAAATAGATTAAATAAAAATAAAACGTCCTCCTAATATACCGTGTGTATAACCATTTTATTACAACACTTTTGATTCCATATTAAACGTGAGCAGTATGCATTAAAAACTTTAGTTATAAAAAAAATACTCTCTGTTATGTTACGAGAAAGACTGTAATTATACATACCTTGACCAATCGACAATTACTTTTTATAATATTATCGTAAGTGTTGTTACAAATATTCTTAATCTTTACCAGTTAAAGAGATCTTCTAAGTATAGTTTTATACTTTTATCAATCTTCGTCTTTTTGGAACCACCTGTAAATTGTAAACACCGTTTAAGTGTGTTGATTCATGTGCAATCTCACGGGAATCCTAACCTAACGATTTACAATTCTCTAACGCCTTATCGCCGATAGATTCATCGCACCAGTGTATTATATATATCTGAATCGATCGCCTACGGTCATCTTCTGCAGCGTAATCTCCGATTGGTTTGTTTTACTCCTTCATTTTGATGATTTACGCATATTATTCATGCTTTTATGTGTTATTATACAAGCATATACTATAATTTGATAATTTCCTGTTGGTTATTTCATTTGTAAAGCCCTAATTCTTACTCTACTTCAGTAATTTGAGTTATAGACGTTACAGATCCAGGAGATCGGTGTCCAGAAATGTTGATTTATAATGCTAATCGCCTAATCTGAACTAGCTCGCACATCACTCGATTGAGAAGTAATTTTGATGGAATGTGAATGATCTAATTTGAATTTGTCGTTGTTAGTATTTTCAAATGTTAATTACATGTGCTCAGGAAGCACGTTGATTAGAACTGGAGCAAAATCAGTTGTATTGGTGAACCTAAAGCTTAACTCGATCTAAACCTCTGATTAGAAGCCCTAAATACTGTAGAAGGTTAATACAAATCGCTTAAGAAAAATGTGTTAAATGCTTAAGATCTATGAATGCTTTTGTGTAGTCTAATGAATCAAAACTTTTATTTTGGCAAATATAGGTGCTATTACTCGGCATTTGTAAGTAATAGCGACTTTATAAGGAAATGCCAAGATCATATTCTAATTAAGAATAATATCAAGAATCGGAAGTAAGAAATGTTTTTGGTAGTATGCATTAAAGTCGAATAATACTTAAGGTTTTTACTTTTTATATTCGGAGCACTTAATGTACTCTACTACTATTTTGGATAAGTTGATTGATAAGACTAGCTTAAGTTCCAAATACTATAGATTAAACTTGCTTAAATACATGTTCATAGTCTCTGTCTATCCATGTTTAGTGCTTAATTCCGTTGGCATGTCTTTTGCATTTCAGAGGAACTCATGAAGCATTCTGCAAAATTAGATGATCTTATTGCTGAAAGTCTTTATCCAGTAACATCGTCTGCTAATGATTATGATGGAAGAAGTGAAGGAGCTGGGAGTAAATTTGGGGCCTTGAGTTTAAAAAATGGTGTAGCGGTTGTAGATAAGCACATTGATGTTCATGAAGAAGAAGGATATATCACCATTCCATTCAGTACTCCCTTGCTATTTTGCTTGATTACTTAGTAATAGTTTATGCATAAAGAACATGTTATAAATACTTTTTAATTTTTTTAAAACAGTCAATAACGGCAAGAACATTTTCAGGTAGTTGTATTCATATATAGATATTCATTGTAAATATCATCACTGCTGTCCAATATTTTTGTAGAGGAGCTTCCTGATAGTTGGAACAAAGAAGCAGACATGCTACAATTTAAAACCTTGGACCGTTCCTTTGTTTTTCCAGGTAGTTTGCCTTTTGCACTCTCCTTTTCATAATTTACATTGCTCTTCGTTTTACATTTTCCTTAACCCCAGGTGAACAAATTCAAATCGCAGCATGCTTATCAGCATGCAAGCAGGAAGAATACAGAGAACAGACAGAAGAGTTGTTGAAACGATTTAAAAATTCTCATTTTTTCACTCGAATTGCTGAGTCAGAGGAAGCTCTTTGGTCAAGAAGGAAAACCCATGAAACAAATGGAGGCAAATTCATTCCAATTGAATCTTGCAATGATGCTGTGGCAGTTGAGAGAGGAAGCCTGGATGCTAGCACCTCAGGTGGAATTGCAAAAAATGATGTCAAATGTAGCCAACTTGCTAATGGAGATATAGTGGTATGTTTCATAACAATATGCATAGGGGGTGTTTGGATTTGCATTTGAAACTAATCATTTGAATATTTTGACTTCTAGTCACAATAATCATCTTATAATGTCAAATGTACTCATCATTATTTTTGTCTAGGGGCTAAACAATTTGTTTCATACTTTTTGCAACAAACAGATTGTAAATGAGAAACTATTACCTAATCATCTCTTCTTTAAACCTAACTTGAGAAAATTTTACTCTCATATGACAAGACATAACTCCTTTCTCACAAGAGTGTCTTTTTTAGTCATTATATATATTAGTTTATCGAGTAAGCAAAAATTTCCAAACACTCAAAACACCTGATTAGTCAATTATTAGGAACACATTCTGCATCTTAGCATCTTACTATATGGGGGTTAAAATAATCAGTTTTATACTAGCCACACCAAAATTGATAAGCTATTTAAATATAAATAATTACCCATTATTTAATACTCGTTTGAGACAATTTTACGCTCACATCACAAGACATGTCTCCTTTTTCAAAAGAAAGTTCTTTTTGTTCATTTCATATTAACCTATATGTTTATAAATAAACGTAATGAATCGAGCTTCACTTCCGTGTCTCAGTCAACACCTTCTCTTGGATCACACGTGTTTGTAATCTGCCTATTCAGTTTAAGTTTAATAAATATTCAGGATTTTTCGTAACACTAAACAACTGATCATCTGACTATTACAAACCTATTCTGCTCCTAAGTCTCTAATTTTAGAGGGTTAAATAATCGTGCTAGTCACAACAAAAACCAATTGATGATTTTTAGAGTAAAAAGTCAAATTACCTCTTATTTTGACCTAATTTAAGAAAAGCATCTCATGAGACATAATCCCATTTTTCACTAGAATGTCACCTTTAGTTCTATATATTATCAAAATGATCATTACAACTTCAAGCAACTTAATTACATATAAACAAACGTCTCCTACGACTTGTTTTACTACAAATGATTATCTAACTTGGTTTGTATGAAACCACAATCACTTATTCCCTTTTAAAAATTGCATGCAACCCCCCTGTATCATCATTATGATCATAGTTAACTAGTTGTTTCACGGTGTAATGTGTTGTATATTTCTTATTTGTATTCTGTTTTCCTGTCTGGAAGGATGCAGGTGCTTTTACAGGTAAATATTTGTGTAGACTTCTTACAAAATCCAATCTTGGAAATTCTCCAGTTTGAAAAATATGAAAACTCTGGTCAATCAGAAGACGACCCATATGGTGATCTCTTAAACTGGATACTTCCTGTACAAAATTCTCGCATTTTATCTCCTCAAGAAAGAGGCCCTAGTTCAAGTGCTCGTAGCTCTTATACAAAACCCAATCGAAATTCATTTGGTTCTCAGAATTTTTTATTAGGTCAATTTAGAAGTCATTCCATGTCATCAATTTCATCAAAAGATGCAAACCCTTCTACTTTGTCAAGTGGTGAAGAACTTTTATCTTTTCGAGGGGTCCCCTTAGAGCCCGAAAGGTTTTCAGTTTGTTGTGGGCTTGAAGGAATCTACATTCCGGGTCGAAGATGGAGAAAGAAAATTGAAATTATACAACCACTAGAGATTTGTTGTTTTGCTGCTGATTGCAATACAAAAGATCTTCTTTGTGTTCAAATAAAGGTCCAAACTTGTTTAATTTGTTATAGAATGAAAGGGAGATGTCAATAAAGGACTATGGACTTTTGTTGAATCTGCATTTAAATTTGTAGGCTTTATATAATGTGTGTGGAGGCCATCCATGTATTCATCTTTTCTCATCAAGGCCACCCATGTATTGAAATTTGAAACTACTTTTGTAGACCACACAAATATGTATCTGATTTCTTTTATACCAAATGATGACAAAAACATGCCTATTGGCCAAGATGCCTTTAAAAATCATCAAAAGAAGAAATATGACTGTAACAAGCTAAAATAAGTAATGATAATATGTACACAAATTTATGTGTTAATGTTTTTTTCAGGATCATGTCATGTCATTGCCTTGATTTGGTATAAACTGGATGCATGCTTGGGTGGCTTATAAAGTAGTTTCAATATATGCGTGGCGTTCTCGGAAAACCTGAATACATTGATGGCCTCCACATACTGTATTTTTAACAAATATGTCGCTTTTACATGATTAAGTCCTTACGAAAATTCAACGATTTTGTCGCTCTTTTCAGCGTGATTAAGTCCCTAAACTATATATCAAGGACCTTTTTGTATAAGTTTAGGGGCTTTGATGATGTAAAAAACATAAGTACATAGACTTGCATGTGAATTCAGCAAAAGTCCATAGGTCTTTTCAACAGTTTCCCATAAAGAAGGATATGCATAACCTAATTGTATGTCTAAATCATGATTAAGCAGAATGTTTCTCCCCCACATGCTCCAGATATTGTTATATACTTGGATTCCATAACACTTGTATTCGAGGAAGGTTCAAAAGGTGGCGCCCCTATGTTTTCACCAATTGCATGTGTTGAAACCGGCAATGACCATGGCTTGCCTGATCTACCCCTCAGGTTAATCCTATCACACATCTGTGGTGTTTTGGTTATGAAGGGTATTTTAGACTTTTGACCGACGGCTAACCATGTTTGACAGGAAAGATGAAGAACACTCATTCATTCTCAAACCAGCAACACCACTTTGGAGTTCTAATGCTGGAAATGCTGGATCCAATGTGCGCATCTTCACCAATGTGAATCGTGGGATCTCTCCTACTGATAAATATGCAATTCTAGTATCATGTCGATGCAACTATACTGGTAATTAATTCCCCTGTTTCTACATCTTTCAAGAGGGTGTTAATGTTTGTTAAAAAATTAACTAACTATTCTTGAGACTTGAAATCACGATCATCATTTTTTAGTGTTCGGAAGAAGCGACGATGATTATTTATTTAACCCTTATTATAATAATAATAGTTAATAAAATAAAGAGAAATAACTACTAAAATCAGTTAAAGGGATTAATCGTTAACATGTTGAAAGTTGTTTGGTTTTATCCAACATTAACCCATATATAAACTCATTGAACTAATTCAATAGTTCAAATGACGTTTTCAACAAGTCAAAACATAGTTCAGGGATATATCAACTGCAAAGAAAAGAAAGAAAGAAAAAGTTAAAGGGACTAAACTGCTAAAATGTCAAAAGTTGGTTGGTTTTATCCAAAGTTGAAAATTTTGACACGTCAACAGTATATAAGAATGCTTGTTTTGGTTATTTCATCTATTAGTTCCTTGAATAATCAGAATTTGCCAAACATTCGAACAACTAACTATCAAATTATTACATTTTCAAATATAACACGTCCCAATTCCTATCTTCTGCAGCTGTTGTTATACAACTTGTGAATATCCAATGTACACACCAAATTCAAAACACACATCCAAAAACCCCCTTATAAACATTCTTTTATCCTTTTTAATTTTAGAATTTGTTTTGTACACGTTGTAAGATACATGTTTATGCAGAATCTAGGTTGTTATTCAAGCAGCCAACAAACTGGCGACCACATATTCAAAAGGATATTTTGATCTCTGTTGCATCTCAAATGTCGAAAAGAATTCATGGGCCAGATGACAAATTCCCGAACTTACCTGTTCAGGTTTGTATTTGGAACATATTTACTAGAAGTGGAAAATGGGTGGGTCAGGTAACAGGCTAAAACGAGTTTGGGTCAGTACTGGTAACTTTTTAGGACGTCTGAAAGCGTGTTAAGTTGCGTTGCATGCAAACACTTTCTTTTGTCTTCTTTTCTTGAGTTTTATGAACTTTTTATGTTTAAAATGTGATTAGAAAACTATATTATAATTTGGCCTACTTTCGATCCATTCAACCCTTTTCCATCGTAATCAAATCCTTTAAATCTACTCATTTGACGATTTAGATTCCAATTCTAATATTTACACATGATTTTGATCAGGTTTTAACACTTGAGGCTTCAAATATGACAAATGAGGATCTAACATTAACATTATTTGCTCCATCTTTACTTAATTCTCCTTCTGTGGCATCATTAACTTTTTCACCACCATCACCAATGAGCCCGTTTGATTATAATTTGCAAAATTCTGCACTGCATAGACTCCGTTCAGCTTCTGAGGTACTAGATCAACGATCTGGTGAGGGCGATAATCATAGCCATACACCCGGCACTTCTAATGAAAAAACAATTCCCATTTCTGATGTACTTCCAAGAAGCGATCTGGGTGGTACACATATGTGGTTGAAGAGCCGAGTTCCTCTAGGGTAAGATACATCTTGTTTTTAGCTACCAACCTTTACGTAGCAGCAAATTAAAAACCAACTTGCATGTTATGACTTATTTTAGCAACCAACTTAGATTTTATTACTGATTGTAGCAATATATGACGTGCTCAACCAGCATTAGTTGTAATTTTTTCTGGTTTTGAAAAGCTTATTTGTCATTTTAGTGCATGTTTATGTCACGTGCCTTCTATTGTGATTTAAAAAAAAAATTGTACCGTCTTTTTTTTCTTATTTACAAATCAAACATTTTCCGAACTTTAAAATTAAGTTCTAATGTTTTTTTTCACACACATTTTTTTGTGCAGTATCTAATGTGGAATTTAATAATTATATTTGAGTGTTTGTTTTTTTTAAAGAAAAATATCACTTTTTGAACCTATAAAAAATTACATATGCATTTTTTGTAGCATCAGATGTGCTGGCTGTCATGGACTCATGGCATCAACCAGTACCACATCAACAATTATATAGGTAAAATCAGTTATAATGAGGTTGGTTGCTAAATGGTATATTGTTTACTAAAGTCAAAGTGTAAAGTTTGTTTCTATTCCATGCAATTTACTCTTACGAAGCAAGTATTCCATGCCATTTTTCAAAACGCAGGTGTGTTCCTTCCCGATCCACAGTTACTGTCAAGCTTGAGCTGCTTCCATTGACTGATGGCATAATTACTCTAGATTCTTTACAGATTAACGTTGAAAAAGGTAAAAATATAAATGGTCGTTTTCAATAATCTTCATAGGCTCCATGCAAACTATGCTTATTCTGGGGAGATTGGGCAGGCTGTTTGACATCTTAAAAGTTAAAACGAGTAGTATTTTATATGAGTTGGTTGACCAACAGCAAAAAAATAGATAATATTTCTGTTTTGAATGATATCAGTTACAAAGTTGTGTCATTACAATAACCTAATATTTTGAAAAGAAAAATATTTCAATGTTTTATGCCATTAAAAATACACTTTGGGCAACATTTGACTCAATTTTAACAAATGACCCTTTTCCTTTTAATCCAATGTTTATTTTTATTTTACCATCCAACCTATTACAGTTACTGCTTAATCATAAGTAAACGGGTCAAAATTGTTGTAATAAAACAACTTTGTGGACCCAGATCTTAACATCAGTTGGCAAAAAATAGTTTTAAATCTGAAAATCTTTCCAAAAAAGAATTTTCAATTTTTGTTAAAAAGGAAGGAGTATATAATTTGGTTGTGCAAACAATAGTCCTGCACCAAAACTTACCTCGTGGAATTGAAGATTATAACATTTTAAACTTACTTTCAAGCAAACCTTTTATATATTGAGACAAATAATTTAAACTGTTTATGTTTATGGAAACAACCTTCTTAAACTGTGGCACCACAGGTTTATCTTATATCCCCGAGAACCCGCTAAAGATATGCAACTTCTAGCACACATATTGGTGCTAGCTTATAGTGTATGTGTGGGTGCGTGCTGGTGGAATTAGCTGTTTAAAGTGAAATGTAATGTTTTTTGTGTCTCGGGTTATTCTATCATTACCGCATTATGCCCGGTCTACAAGCCATGACTTTGTGAGTAGAAGTTTGGTTGGGATTCATATGTGGTCTTTAATAGCTAGAGAATGCATATCTATGTGACTCTCTTATGCGTCTGAAAAAAGATGATTGTCCAACTAGGTGTGTGTGGAAATGGTACCCTCAGATTTTCACACTGCTGATTGCAAAGTGTTCTCCAAACTATACATGTACCACAAACCGACGAGTTGGACCGTTAGGCGGGTGGGGTAGCGGGCTCTTTTTGGTATGGGCGATGACGGGCCTACCTATAAGGGAAAAGAGTCATGTGACGGGAGAAAATTCCTCTTATGTGCTATATTGTTTCTGATACTTGTTTTTTATGCGTAGCATATGTACTCGACATTTGAGTGATACTAACATAGGCTCCAAGTTAAAAAAAAAACACACACACACACACACTTAGAAACGATTCTACTGGAGGTGCTGGTATAACATAAATTTCATATCAACATGATACAGTTTGGCTAGTTATAATGAAAATTTTAGATGCCTCCGTTAACCATAGTTTCAAATGGGTTGGGTGAGTTGACCAGACAAGCTGGCTCTACTAAATTAGTGATTTGATGGTTTGAACAAGCATTTCTTCTCTATTACTTTTAAGATCACTAGTTTCGATTTAGACATACACAAATAGCTATATATTATAAAAAGTTAAAATAATAAACCATAAAAACTGAGGGGTGGTTTGACAATTTCTGAATGATTAAATGCTTGAACCATTAAGCGTTGAATCATTAAGAGGCATGAACCATTTAAGAGTTAGTATATTGTTTAACTATTTAAAGAGAAATGTATGACCAATTTAGATAAAAGGTATTAACCATTCATTATTAGACCTTTTAACCATTCAGCATTAGTATAATGCTTAATCATTCAGAGACAAATGTCTAAATCATTTAGACATTTGCTCGCGAAACAAACAGTCTGAACCATTAAGTGCTGAACAATTCAGACATCTGAACCATTAAGAGGCTGATTCAGATGTTGTCAAACAGCCCCTGAATCATGTACCGAGGATTTGGATGTTAAATTGGAACTTATTTCAGTTCGGATGGGTCATTTGGCTTCAACAGTCTTGATTTGATTTTAACCAGTTTCAACATAGGAGGTTACAAACCGATCTCGAACCCTACCAATAAACTGATGCCAAACTGGTTCTAAAATCGATTTTGGGTTCATGTAACAAATCGGTTAATTTGCTATGTTCCTAATTCAATGTAAAAGTGGGCGGCTAATGAGTAATTCCCATTTCCCACTAAACAACCTTTTCATAAAAGCATGTGATAGTGTCTATAAAATGACGTAGAACATGTTCGGACACAGTGTATAAACTCACTTTAGATATAAAGTAAATTTTATAATATGAAAAAGAAAATGTTATCTATATTTTAACACATATAACATTCAAGAGATGAATTACCTGTAAGCATATAAATTATCTAAAAGAAATTCTACACTTAACATCTAGTGTGGTCTCTGACGTTAGCTGCTTTAAAAATCACTTGTTCAATATAAAATACGTTTTACCTATCTATAAGTAGTGTTACAATAAGAGGTTAATAAATCTTTTTAGAAATTAGATTGTATATAAGGCATAAATCTAAAACGGTTGGGGTATTGAGAGAGGCTTCATATCAATATATCAAATACTTACGATAAAAAGACAGGTAGAATAAAATTAAATTAGGTTAGAATAAAATTAAATTAGGTTAGAATAAAATTAAATTAGGTTGAAATAAAATTGTGTAGAATCTAGACTAGATGTTGAGGTGGAGACTCACTTCAATAAAGATGTGTAGAATCCGGGCTCGCTAAAGGCATGATTCCAAAACGTTTTGGCTTATATTTTCAGTCACATTTTGGAAAAAATGAAAATGTGTAGAATCTGAGCTAGGGCTGTTGAAAAAGCTTGTTGCTCGTAGCTCGCTCGAAATCCGCTTGTGATGTGGGTCCAAGTGTGGATGAGCAAGCTTTAGCCTTTTTGAATGCCCAAGATCGCTTATCAAAAGGGACTTCACTGAAATGGGCATAACTTGGGCTAAAAGTCTCCGTTTCAGGCCCGGGACCAGTCAAAAAGACCGTTGGACCGAGGAGTACGTTTTCACAAACCGCGTAGGCAGTTTGGGTCATCCTTTCGGCCCAAAAACGGCTTATTTTAGGAGTTATTTTACTTTTTGTCTTATTTTTACATTTTGTTGGACTTTGCATTTGGCCTAGTTTTTGACCCTTTTATGTTTTGTGGCTCATTCGAATTTGGTTTTGTTTCTTTTTATGTTTGTAAGAGTTGGGGAAAAGTTTATTGAAGTTTATGAAAAATCTGTTTTTCCTCTCTATCACAGTGTGTGTTAATGTAAACCCTGATTATCGGTATTTTTTGTGAATCAACGATAGTTAGAAGAATTGTTCCTGATATATATTCTTGTTGAATCAAGAGGCTCAATTATTTATCTCTCTGTTTCCGACTGCATCAAGCTCACAAAAGAATGCTACCTTAAATTATTTTTGATATGTTACATATGTATGTGAGATTGAAATGACACTGGTGACACTAATCCAAACGATTTTGATTATGAGGAGAAAACTTGAGAGTGCACCAGCTTAATTAACTACAACATTAATCATGTGAAAGAAAATGACCGATCTTGTGAGATTAAAGTTTAAAACAAGGCCTAAACATTTTCCTTGTCCGTTAATCTATCGTTTATTAAAGTTGCGATTGGCATTGCAATGATAATTGTTGAGAGTAGGTTTTCTTTAATAAAGTATCTGTAGTCGGATTTGTGCAATCTTATTGATGACGACTATATGAATGATTGTTGAATCTCTTGCGGAGAAAAAGAATAAGATGATAATATTTCACAAGAAAAAGTTGCAAGTCATTTTCCAAACATGACTTATAATATTAAAAAAAGATTGTATTTTTTAAAATTATTTATTTATTAACTTATTTTGGTGACCCGACGCATCACCAGTAGTTTTTCTAAATCAAGTTAGATAGATATCTAAACATTGAAACATAATGACACAAGTAAAAAAGCAATTCTTGGTTCCACCACTGGTAGTAACAACACTACAAATCAAACCATGTGCCTAAAAAAGTCTATAACATAAAAAGAAAACGTAATAGACTCACCAAACGGAACATGTTGAAGGAAGAAGCATGCCCCAATAACTACATAGGCAAGGGTAAGAATTACTCCTTTCAGATAGTGTGAACTTCCATCCTGCAAATGATTTACATAACAATAATCAAGTTAATTAGTTTGCTTAGTTATCCAAACTTAAATTACATTTTCTGTAAGTTAGTTAACAAATTAATTGTGTCTAATTTTCTTTCTTTTTTTTAAAACGGAAAACACACTACTCATAAATTACATCAAACTAAACTACACCATGCT
>BJCN01312198.1:0-11162 GCA_018326445.1 Flaveria brownii
TGTGAGGTGCCCGGGAACGGGGCCTTACAGATACGTATTTGTGAAGAAGTTAAACTGACTTGGAGAGATAGGAAATTTTCCGTATGGGTCTCTAAAGAAGCTGGGGAGTGGGTACCGGAGTTCTATAAGGTATCATCCCCAAAGGACGAGGACGAGATGGAAGTTCATTCCGAGTCTGAAGATGATGAGCCGGAAATTATCCCTACGCCGGACGTCCCGCCAGTGCCGGTGGCTGACAAGGTTACGAAGTTTTTGGAAACTTCCAATGATAATGATAGTGATTTTAATTCTACATTTAATATGGAGAATAATGTGGAAGTTATTATCTCTACGCCAGTTGTTGATTGTGTAACTTCCAATGTTAGTAAAGGTGGGTCCTATTCAACATTTAATGAGGAGAATGTTTTGGGAGGGGACATTTTGAATGAGGAATTTGCTCTAGGAAATTTGTTTAACTTTGATAATGGGAATGAAGTGGACCAGGTTATTAGTGAGCCCCAAGATAACACTATTTTCAAAAGAAAGAAGAAGTCTTTTCTGGGCTCTAGTATTAGGCCCAACCCAGCCTATTCTAGTAGTTTAGAAAAGACTAAGGTGGGGAAGAAGCCTAAATGTAATGATGACATGTTTGGGCTTGATAATTTATTGGACCTGAATAAGAGTAATCGGCTGGACTCAGATGGTGAAGAAGAGGACGTTCAGGACGAGTCTGTTGCTTCTTGTGGACATCCGTCTTCTGATGATAAAGCCCGTTTGATGCCAGAAGATGGTGAAGTGGAGGCTACTATCGTATTGGGCGCTAAGTTAGGTGCTGATTTGAGTAAGTCTCATGACCTGGTGTTTGATTCGATTATGTCTGAAGGGGTACAAGGAGGTGTCAAATGAATTGTCTCTCGATTAATATTCGGGGGGTAGGGGGTTGTGGTAAACTGGGTAGGATTAAGAAGATAAAAAATGATTTTGGTATACCGTTCATTGTTATGCAAGAGACTATGGTTGGTGATATTCAACAGGCTTTAGTATCTAGTTAGTGGGGTGGTTCTGGCTTTGATTTTGAGTATGTTAATGCGTCTGGTAATTTGGGTGGTTTGTTATGCGTTTGGGACCCTAAGGTGTTTGTGAAAGATTCGATGATTAAAGATAGGAAATTTTTACATGTTGCTGGTATGATGCTGGCAGGTTCTGTTAGACTTAATACGATTAATGTTTATGCCCCGCAAACAAATGTTGAGAAAAGAAACCTGTGGATGAGAATTAACAATCTTGTTCAGTTGAATCTTGGGTGGTGGATAGTTTTTGGCGATTTTAACGCGGTTAGAAATCGGGATGAAAGAAAAAATTCCATGTTTGACCTGGTTTGCACCAATGATTTTAACGAATTTATTGATGAAGCAGGTTTTCGTGAATTTAATTTAAAAGGGTTGAAGTATACTTACATGTCCAATAGAAGAGGATTGTGCACGTGGAGTAGAATCGACAGATTTTGAGTTTGTGATAATGTTTTTAACAGGTGGCCGAACGCTTGCGTTAGAGCATTAAAGAGGGACTTTTCTGATCACTCGCCTTTGGTTTTTTCGGTTGTAGATAATAATTTTGGTCCCAAACCCTTCAGGATGTTTGATTCATGGCTAGATAGATCGGGCTGTATTGATGTGGTTAACTCGGTTTGTTCGGGTTGGCAAAATGAAGGGGTCGTGGATAGTAACTTATTGAACAAATTGAAAGAGCTTCGGGTTTCTTTAAAGGAGTGGTTTCGCACATATAGTTCTAAAGAGCTGGAAGATGAGACTCGTCTGCGAAAAGAAAAGGAGGAACTTAAGATTCAAATGGAGATTAAAGATTGGGATGAAACAGATGTGTGGATTTGGTCAGAATGTAAGAAAGCTATCGAACAGATTGTTCATCATAGGACGAGAGATTTACGACAAAAGTCTCGTGTCAAATGGGCTTTGTTGGGTGATGAGAATTCTTCTTTCTTTCATAATGTTGTTAATGGCAGAAAGGCCCAAAACTCTATTCCGGGTATTATGATTAATGGTGATTGGGTTACTAAACCATCGTTGGTTAAGAGAGAAGTCTTGAGATTTTTTCGTGACTATTTCAAGGAGACTACTCCTGTACGGCTGTTGTTAGTATGCACGGGTTTGAAGAGGATCAGCGATGTGGATCGACTGGCTTTGGTTAATTTGTTCTCCAAACAGGAAATCAAAGATGCGGTATTCGAGTGTGGTTCGAACAAGGCCCCCGGTCCGGATGGGTTTAATTTTCGTTTTGTTTAGCGGTTCTGGAATTTTTCGAGGAGGATTTCTATAAAATTATGGCGGAGTTTCACGCTTCAGGTATTATTAATACAGGATGTGCGGCTTCTTTTATCACGTTAATCCCTAAGGTGAAAACTCCTTTGGGGCTTAGAGATTATAGGCCTATTACCCTTGTCGGGATGGTTAGTAAAGTTATTTCTAAAATTCTTGCTAACCGCCTTAAAAAGGTAATGGGTCAGGTTATCTCAGAGGCTCAGTCGACTTTCCTCGCTGATCGTTTTATCCTTGATGGCCCGCTTATGGTGAATGAAGTATTGGAGTGGTTAAAGAAAAGAAAAAGAAAGGCTTTTATGTTAAAAATAGATTTCGAAAAGGCCTATGACAATGTCAATTGGCACTTTTTGATTTCTATTTTATCTCAAATGGGTTTTCACCCGTTATGGTGCGAGTGGGTCCAAGGCATATGCTACTCGTCGAGAGCCGTGGTTTTGATGAATTGTTCTCCAACTTTTGATTTTAGGTGTGAAAAGGGGCTCTGTCAAGGAGACCCCTTGTCTCCTTTTCTTTTCTTGATAGTCATGGAAGCCCTTTCATGGTTGTTGAAGAAAGCTAAGGATATTGGTATTTTTAAAGGTGTTTGTTTTGCAGAAGGTGAAGCCGATTTAACCCATCTTTTCTATGCAGATGACGCCTTAATTATGGGGGAGTGGTCACGTGATAATATTAAGAGTATAGCTAGAGTCCTTCACATTTTTTATCTATGCTCGGGTCTTCGTATAAATTTGCATAAGTCTAATATTTTTGGTATTGGTACGGAAGATGTCGAGGTGGATGATATGATAGATCTCTTGGGTTGTAAGATAGGTGGTTTCCCTTTTACCTACCTTGGTATTCAAGTGGGGGCAAAAATGACTCGCATTAGAAGTTGGGACCCGGTGGTTGAAGTGGTTCGAAATCGCTTGGTTTCATGGAAAGCGAAGAATCTCTTAATAGGTGGGCGTTTAGTGCTTATTAAGTCGGTTTTCCAAGGTTTACCGGTTTACTATTTGTCTCTTTATAAAGCTCCAAATGCCTTCATTGACTCTATTGAAGCTATTATGAGGCGTTTCTTGTGGTCGGGCGCCAAGGATGAGAATAAGATCTCGTGGGTAGCATGGGATTTGGTTACGGTCCCTAAGAATAGGGGTGGGCTTGGAGTGTCTAAGTTGCAAGAGGTGAATGATGCGCTCTTGTTAAAGTGGACGTGGAGGTTTAAACAAGATGGGAGTAGCTTATGGAAGAGAATTATTATGGGTTGCCATGGTGCGAGTAGACCCTGGGCTATGCTTCCTTGTAACGTGGCGTTGAATGGGTGTTGGAAAAATATAGTGAAAGTGGGAGAGAAAAAAGGTCCTAATGGTACTCCTCTGAATTCGTTTTTTGTTGGTGTGTTAGGCGATGGGGACTCTATTAACTTTTGGGGCGACACTTGGTTAAGAGAAGCTCCTCTTCGGGTCCTTTATCCTAACCTCTTTAGACTCGAGAGAAATAAATGGGTGGTTGTCTCTAAACGCGTGCAGCTTGTCAACAATTCGAAAGTATTGCAGTGGGATTGGAGTTCTAATCCATCTTCATAGGAACATGTGGCTGAATACTTTCAGCTTCTTAATGATATTTTGGATTTGTCTTGGAATGAAGGTAGAGACCAATGGAAGTGGAACGCGGAGAAGGATGGTTTATTTACAGTGTCGTCGGCTAAAAAGCTATTGGCTAACAATACTACAGGAGACAATAACCCTCTGATCAAGTGGAAATGTTGGGTGCCACTCAAGTGCAAGATAATGGTTTGGAGAGTTGTGTGAAATCGGCTTCCCACGATTGCAGAGCTCATAAAACGCGTCGTTAATGTTCAGCATCAGGAGTGTGGTTTTTGCCAAGGGGAGCTGGAAACAACCATCCACCTCTTCACGGGCTGTCTATTTGCGCAGGAGGTTTGGTGTAGGATTGATCTTTGGTGCCGGCTGCAACATACTTTTGTCTTTGACATTGGCGACCTTGTTAACATGTCAGAGATTCAACATTTGACCAAAAACAAGAGGTACATCTTTAGAGGCATTGTCTACACTACTCTATGGATTTTGTGGAACGAGCGCAATAATCGGATCTTCAACAACAATCGAAGGAGGCCCGTCGAGATTATGGAGAGCGTAAAATCGATGGCATATTTCTGGTTTCGTTATAGGTCTAGATACAAAGATGTTGATTGGCAAAATTGGTGTTGTCCTTTGGATTGATGTTTGTTTGGTTTGTTAGCTCGTAGGTCCTTGCTTTGAGGACGCTTCGAGTTGTGTTTTAATGAAATTCTCTTTTTCAAAAAAAAGTTCAAACAATGAAATATATATTTTTCTTTTTTTTCTTTTCTTCCGTCCGTTCCTTTTTTGCTTTGCCGTTTTTTTTCTTAACCTACTGTTACATCTATTTTATTGTGTGTTCCTATGACCAATCACCTCTGTGGCCCGTTTTCAATTGTTGTAGCCCAATAGAAATCCATATCTTTTGTTTTTGTTAGTTGTACTTGTAGTGCACGTAAGCCCACTCATGATTTGTAAGTCTTGATAATTTGACATATTGATATTGTTGTCTGCACATTAAAATCCCACAATTAACATAGATACTTTTAACTTTTAATTTATTCAAATGGACATGCATGAAATATATAGTAAATCCATATTGCAATTATAAAATTTATCAATATACTCTCTTTCAAATTCAATATACGTTGATTTGTACCTAACTTTTTAACATCTTATTTATTTTGCTTTTCTTAATTAAATTTAATTTAGATAAACGATTTTAATTATTTGTTACTTTCAACTTTTATCATAATGCAATATTTTTATACATAGTATTATAAAACTTTCAGAAAAAGAATATTAACAAAATACGAGTAATATGTATGAAAAATCAACCAAAAGCTATTTAAAAGTATAGGAAATGTTTATATATTTTATACATAATTTAGACCACATCAAAGCTCCCAGACTAAAGACTAGCATCCTGTTTCAAAGTTTACTTAAGTTATGAATACTTTGAACAAAGAAACCTATTATATAATAGACTAGCTTACATGTGACTTGTTTGTCTAACTAACTTTCATAATTTCATTGCTTATTTCAATGAAATTTTTCAGTTTCAGAATTGTGGTTTTGAGAGATGAAACCAATTGTGAGGTTACTTGTAAATGGGGACTTATATCAATCCATAGTCCTACGAGATTAATTACGATCGGGCATCCCTTTGCCAATATTCTATTTGATGGCATCTTGATTCAAATTGCACAAATCGAATTCCTTTTTTTTAAATTGCTCCGAATTCCTTTTTTTAAATTGCTCTTGATGTGTGACTCTGATACCACTGATTGTCATATGTTTATAGATCATACACCATCAAGAACAATCAAACATAAATATGATATTAAACAATATTCTATATGTTATTATTGAATGTAGGGGTGTTTAAATTTTGATATCCGAAAATTTCGGATAATGTATTTCACTGTCACACCCTCGCTAGAAGCGGAAACACGAGAATGCGACGGACGGAATCGTCATAACACATTGGGGGTCTAAGAGAATTACTAAAGGTATTCTCCGTAAATGGGTCATGACGTCACCCGATACATAGGAACACGTGTCAAGTACAATCAATTCCAAAACGTCATACCATAAATGGATGAATAATCCAAAGTTTCCATTCAGAAACAAAGAAGCACAAGTACCAAAAAAATCCCAAGTATAAATCCAACAAATTACAATTCAACAAAAGAAACAGGTCCAAACAGGTCTAATAATCCCATGCAAAGTCTAATGCTCCCAAGGGAGCGGTCTCGTCTACAGTCCACTATCCAAGTACATAAGCAGCATTACTTGAAAAGACATGCTCTAAAAAGTCAACATATGTTGGTGAGTTCACAGGTTTATAAGTACAAAAGACATCGCTATTAAAGTAGTAAATAAAATAAGTGTATAGATAAGAGAGCATAGTAGTCATAGAATTATATAAAAGTCCATTTATGAGTCCAAGTCCGATAACCAGATTATATTCACCCAAGGGCTCGCATAAGGCCAAGTCAGTCTTAGCTAACATACCAACGACAGGGGTGGGGTGTCAACCGGTTAGTACTAACAATACCTCTCCATGACAGTCCAGTCCAAGTACTGTCCAGTTTAGTCCAAGTACAGTACACATTTATGAAAGAAATCTAGACTCGATCCTATGACTCAACCCACATAAATTCTTTAAAGCACGACATAAAACAAAACATTGAGCAAGCTTTCCCCCCAAGAAAACATAATTAAAAAGGGTCCGTGAAACTTATCTTGAAATACTACAGTCCAAATCCCATAATATGCAAAGCAAGCACTAAAAGTACAAATCACAAAAGGATTACTAAAGGACAAAATGACCAATATGGGTGTAATCCTTGTAGCCCAGTTCTTAATGTCTATCGTGGTTCTTATTTTATTAAAAACATGATTTACTAAAAGGACAAATCCAAAGTCAAATTTAAACTTTAAATTTTGTCACGTTTAGGGTTTTAGTTGCCGGTTAGTATCACTTTATTAATGTCATTTGTAGTACATCTATTCGTCCATATTCAATGAATTAAGGATATTATTAGCTTATCCATTTAAAATACATTTAATCACTTTTAAGTATAAAGTTTTTCTTCATTTGATTATTTAGTTTCATATCCTTAATTTTTAGTTTATCAAAATATTTCAGCATGTAGAGCTAATTACGCACTAGTTTTGCATAAACTGTTTGGAGGGCGAAACGATAACAAATAGTTGTGTAACCAGTATCGTTTGAAAGATAAGACTTTAAACTAAAATACAGATAAAAAACATCTACATTGGATAAAATATAAGAAATATATAACTCGACCAACACCGATCAATCTGCTACCCAGATTCGTCGGTTTTGACCTTCAGTTTGGACCTTTAGTTTTGTTTGCCACGTTTGGAGGACCAAACGATGTCGAAACAACACGAGACCACTTGGGTTTGTTAGAGGGATCATTGAACTTGTTTTTAGAAGAATAATTAGACCCATTTTGAGTTGTTATGACTAAGTTATGACCTATACAAAATGTCCCATTTTTCTTACCACAAACTGTCCAGTTCATTAGTTTTGTGGTTTTGCATCCCAAACCTCAATATTTGACCATTATCAACACGAGTATATAAAGAATGTTTATTCCATGTTCTAATTGTCCAAAATTTTAATTAAACACTTGGATTATTCCAATTTTCAGTCCTCCAACAGTTAGTTTGATGTTAGTCTTCCAGTTCACATCATTACATAATCGTTCCATAGTTTTTGATTGTCCAACTCGTCCATTTGATCAAGAAACAAAATTGATGATTTTTAAAAACAATTTAAGAGAGCAAGATATCTATTTAGATCAGGTCACACAAGGTTACAACCCAATTATCAATAGAGTCAAGAATATTCAAAGACCATGGATTAGGGTTTTACCAGGTAGAGAGTCCAACACCCGTAACACCTAGATCTTCACGATCCAACGTCCAAAAAAAGAATATTAAAATATTAGATGATGATTTTGTGTTTAGGTGATGAATATCATCAATATCAAGCTAGAAAAAGGAATAAAATCATCAAAAAACGGTTTTTCTTACCGAAAAAACAAGGAGATGAGCAATGCTTGTTTAGAACATGATCTTTAATGTCTTGATTGTTTCAAAAATCAAAAGAATGGTGGATTGATGCTGATTTTTGATAAAGATGATGAAGAACAAGCTGAATTTGAGTTGTGGTGGCTAGGGTTTGCACATGGAAGTGACTTGGAGAAGGATTTTTACAAAAGTAAGGAAACAATGGGGAATTACCCCTTGTCTAGAGTTTGGCCGTAACAATGGAGGGGCAAGGGCCTTCGGGATCTTGTCACATCTTGTTCAATCCGACTTGTCTCGAATCACGTGCCGTCCAATTTTTATATTTTTAAATTCTACGCGTTAATACGATTCCAACGGACTATTATATGCTATATAAATTATTTAATTTATATGTTTTTATTAAATTATGTCTATTTGGTAGGCTTCATGAAAAGCCCACTGTTGTTTGATTTTTGTTGCTTTCTAAACGTAAGATGTACGTATTTATGTTTATAAGTCTTCAGTCCAATTTTAGGCACGCAACCATCATTCTAAGTCAAAATCAATGAACATACAGTGTCACCATGCCAAGGGCCACTAGAACGTAATAGCTCATAATAAAAAGTTCTAGAACTTAGCATATCTACTCGCATCTAATACACTATTCTCAGACCAAGTCAACATTATGTCCGCTTTCAAGTCAAAATTCATTAATTAGACCAAGACAAAGTCAAAGAGTCAAAGTAAAAAGTCAAGTTAACGGTTAAAGTCAATGGTCAATACACCTATTTTAGTGACGGGTGTCACAGTATCCCCCCGTTAAGAGAATTTCATCCCGAAATTCAGTCGGTGTTATCAACTACAATGCCTTCCGTAAATAAGTGAAAGTACCCAGTTCTCATTTGATCTGCCCATGCACGGATAAAATTTAGGTTCTTACTTTAAGTTCAATCTAATCTTTATGATCAGTATTTTACTAATTTTAAAAGATCAATTTTTCCTAGTCATGATCTTAGCTAGTTCTTCGACGAATCGAAGTTTACAGCCCACTCGAATTTCTTCGATCGACACATATAAGGTCTCATCAGCAAGACACTACTTGAGTTTTGACGCATGGAACGTGTCACCCCTCTCGGTTCTTGTTGTAACTCGAACCAATAATACACTGATCAAATATGTTTGTAGGTCTTAATTGCATTTACCAATATAGGTGCTAATTTGCTTTTTTTGCCAAAGTAGACAATGCTTCCTAAGGCAACAGCTTGTATTTAGCCCATAAACTAAGGTCTCTAGAGATGATAGTTTAGGTCTATAACCTATTTCTTGATGTCTCTAGAGTATGGCTGTTGTCCATTACCAAAAGTTAGTTCCCGATTTGGTTCTGATTTCATATTCAAGGTAACATTAGTGTTTATATATAGGGTGTACCGCAACTAACCCACCACACTGCTAATACCTTGATAGTGCATCATTCACCAACCGTAAGTAATTTCCAATTCAACTAACGTATGAGAGGATGTGCCTAAAAACAAGGTTTCCTTTGGTTGTCAGTGTAAATTTCTCACGATCTTGAGCTGCTTTCAGTCTGTCTTTGATTCGAAAGACCTAGTCATTCACCTCTTGAATGATTTGCGGTCCAGTCATCTAACTCTGCCTGCCCATTACATTGGCATCCAACACTTACATCTGTATAATACCTCGTGCTAATATAATACTCCAGTGGTAGCTATTGTTATAAGGAAACTCAACTAATAGTTTGTGAGTGTCTTAACTACTTCCGGAGTTAATAATACAAGACTTTAACATATCCTGTGATGTCTTAACAATTCACATACTCAGACCGTTAGTCTGAGAATAATAAGTTGTACACCTGTCCTGATGCGTTCCTAACACCTTCTATAGGCTTTGCCAGAATCGTGGCACGAAGCAACTGTCATAATTGAAGATAATCAACAAAGGTGCTCCATTTTTCCCATAATTTCACTGATATAAATCCTTGCCAGCATTTCCATCTTATACCCCTCACGAATAGTTAGGAAATAAGCAGATATGGTCAATGAACCAAATTAAGTCATTTCCACTACTAGATCATGATAAAGTCTGCACGAATGTTTTCCCACCTTTATTCCAAAATCTTAGGCTATTGCAACATACCAAATGGCCTTTGATGCTTCGCTTTGACCTTTGAACAAGTCAAAAGCTAGCACACATAGTCCACTACCCTTTTCATTCAAGAACACCAACACATGTCCTAACGATCATGGCACCTCTTGTTTTAGCACCAGGATGAACGATATACGTAAGCTGGTGTGCTTCTTCCAATACCAATGTATCCACATTCCCCATAAATGGAACCCAAATACGCTTAATAAAGTAAAATCCTCCATTGTCCTTTTGTAAAACTGTTGTTCCAGACCTCTCAAAGCCTAATACTTCACACTCGGTCTCCTTATTGATCCAATTCAAGTAACATCGATGTGGGATTTGATTCTTAAATAAACTGTCCTCTCTAATGCCCTTACGCATATGGGTTTGACTCTTTTCTTACGCCTCAACACATTGGACCGCATATTTGCCCTTCCCGGGTGACATCAGATTTCAAAGTCGTAGTCTCTAAACAACTCAATCTAACGTCTTAGTCACGTGTTCAATCCTCTTTGATGAAAAATGTGTTGAAAACACTCGTGGTATGTATAGATAACACGCTTGGAGAACTTAGCGTAAAATTTCTTCTTTTCTAACAATTCCAGGACTGTCCCCCACCTGTTTCTTATGATCCTCCCTGTCCTTAAATAAATCAGAATATCCTCAATGAACACTATGATAATCTATTCAAATTTGGCTTACACATTCGATTCATAAGTCCATGAACACTGCAGGTGCCTTTGTTAGCCCCAAAATGCATAACTATTAACTCGTGATCTCTATAACTAGTTCTAAATGATTTCTTCGGTATGTCATCCACATGTACTCTGAATTGATGATTCCCGAATAGAGATCAATATTCTCAAAGGTATGTCGATACTTCTAGATTATCGAATAGGTCCTTTACCCTCGACAAAGGATAGCGGTTCTTTACCGTTAACTTATTTAGCTTTTGATAGTCCATGCACGTCAAAGGATTTATCCTTCTTTTTAACACAAAGCACTAGTGCCCTATGATGAGTGACTGGGTTGTAGAAAACCCTTATTTACAACTCCTGAAGTTGATTAGACAAATTTTCGACCTTCAAATGTGCTAAGC
>BJCN01312202.1:0-12606 GCA_018326445.1 Flaveria brownii
GTTCTTTGGAGGTTCGAGTGGTTCATGGCGGATGTGACCGGAGGTGGCAGGAGGTGGTGGTGGCTAGTGACGGCGGTAGTTCAATAGGAAGTTTTGTTGAAGAAGAAAGATGGAGATAAAAGGGGGGATTAGGGGTGTGGAGAGAGAATGATTTGGATTTTATATATTTTGTTTTTTTTAATTTTATTTATTCAATAAGAAATTTTTTATAGTTAATATAGTAAAATGACAGAATTGCCCTCATGTGCAAGGCACATGATTGGACTTGACTGAAAATTTTAACGTCTGTTAGTGAAAATGACTAAACGTGTAACAACATTTAAACGTAAAGGACAATTACTGTAATTTCCTTAGTTTAAGGGCAATCTCTGAAATTTGCTATAAAATTAAAGGACGAAAAATGTAATTACTCAAATTTAAATGTACTAACATTTTATTGTAATAATATGATTTCATAACAAATTTAATTTATTATTTATTCAGCAAGCTAAGAAAATAAAAATGTTACCGTAATCATAATACACCCCATATACATAAAAATGTCATGTTGATATAATTTTCATGTTAAGAAAAGATGCTTCTTGTTTTCTAATCAAAGTTAGTCCACCCTAGACTTCTAAAACTCATTAACAAAAATGACAAGCTTCAATGAAAAGGTTAGAATATTACGATCTAGACAAAGATTACTTATCATGTTCAAATTTTAAATAATTTGATTGGTGGGTTTTCTCATCCGTAATTACGCCCTAAACTTTACATGATCATACGTAATTGGAAACTGTACAAAAACTTATTGAATGACTTATTACTCATTAAGACATGTTAAGTGCCAAATAGTAATATTTTTGAAATAAGTCGATACATATAGAATTATACAATACTTTGGGGGTGCAAATGAGATTTCATTTAATATTTGGTTCTAAAGGATAACGCCTTTAAATACTTTCTACTCAACATCCCTTTCTTCCACCAAGAAATTCAAACCAAAAATGAAAGCAACAACAATTCATCACTGAAATTCGAAATTATCACATCTCAATCAACAATGGCATCCTCAGTTCTCCTTCAGCAATCCGTTAATTGCTTCTTCTGCAACTATCAGGTGCTCTTTCTCCCCCTTTAATGTCTCTGTATGTTCATATACGTATCTGTCAATAACTTTCGATTTCGGTTCAATTTAACGTGATTGAAGCAGTTGGCGAAGAATTTGAAGAATGGGTTTGCTGTAAAAAAACCAAATTTGGTGGAGAAATGTACGAGTGAGAGGAAAATGTTGGATGTTAAAGCTAGAGCAACATTTGATGCTATCGAAACTGCTACTTCTCCTACTGCTTTCCCCTTCTTTCAAACTGAAACTCAACAAGAAGACACCCCTGCTTCTAAGGTGCGATAATGCTTATTCTTTTGCTGTTAGAGCTATTGTACTAGTATAGAATTTAGATCACAGGTTTTGGCCTTTTAGGTTACTAACGTTGCTTAATTTTGTTGTTGTTCATCTTTTGGTTCAAATGGGATGATTAATCGATAATTAATGATTGTAACATGTTGAATCATGCATATTTACATGATGTAGAACTTGGTTTTTGCTTCTATGTTGATCAAATTGTGTATTTGTTATTAAACAGTTGGAGCTAGCAGATCCTGAGTTCTATAAAATGGGATTTGTTAGAAGTATGAGAGCCTATGGGGTGGAATTCAGGGAAGGTCCAAACGGGTTTGGAGTATTTGCCTCAAAAGATATTGAACCTTCTCGTCGTGCCAAGGTGAATTGTTTATATTTTGTGCACATGTAACTTGTAATGGTTAACCTGGTTTAAAAGATTACATGTTGGTCATTTTGACAGATGACAGACTTTTGCTTTATTTTTTAGGTGGTCATGGAGATACCACTGGAACTGATGTTGACTATTAGCCAAAAAACACCATGGATGTTCTTTCCCGACATCATACCGGTTGGGCATCCAATATTTGATATTATTAACTCAACAGATCCGGAGGTACTCACCTAGTTTCTAAATATTCCTTTATTTCAATTTCTTGAATTGAGAATTTTACAATGACAAGTAACTTTCTGCCCGTGAATTGCTCAAATTTGAGGTGTGAATTCGACCCATTTACTTTTCAATGGGACGATTTGCCTTATGGTGTATCCCTAATGGGTCAATCCATAAGCATTTAAAGGAAACAGTAAAAAAGGTTTTAAAGTTACCCAAAGTATAATTAAATGCTTACAGTTTCCTAGGTTGTTTTTCTATTTAAAATGCTATGTTATTATTGTAATAACATAACTTTTTAATCATATTTGCGCATCAACCGTCAATTGGACAAAAAAGTGTTTGTTGGTCAACACAACCAAACCCATTTCAACACTTCTTACTATAACCTGTTTCAACATGAACTTGCTTTGACCCGTTACCCAACCCATCCGACCCATCATTGGCCACCTTTAGGCTTTACCCGAAACATTTCAGCTTCATTTAATCAAGAGAAACTACTAAGCCGATAAGGGCTTATATATAAACTCATAACTTCTAAATGACCTTTTTCTCTTACTTGTTGATTTGATTTTTTTGGCAGACAGATTGGGACCTCAGAATGGCGTGTCTTCTTTTATATGCATTTGATCATGAAAAGAATTTTTGGCAACTCTATGGTGATTTTTTGCCTAGTGCTGAGGAGTGCACTAGCTTACTTCTAGCTACAGAGGTTGTATATATGATCATATAGAATGATTTTAGTATATAATATATTAATATGTTTAAGTCAAACAGTCAATTCCTTGGTCCATCTCGTCATGTTATTTGATTTTTAGTAAGATAGAAAAATATGACATTGGGTGTTTCGATGTCCAGGATGAAAGAGGTTATTGCAACTTGAATATTCAGAATTAGATGATCAAATATAAACACAGAAGTAGGCAGTTAAGATTACATCTATCAACTAATTATCTTACAAGTTACAAGTTCTTACCTGCCTGTCCAAATATGATGGTTTTGATCCTAAATTATAAGAACATTACTCATTTTCACGTTCAATTACCTGACAAGCCTGTTACTTAATAATTTTTTTGAGCAAGTATCACACCGTTATTTGATATTGGAGGTGGTAGTTTAGGTCCATTCACATGTGAACGAGTAATTTTTTGTTGTGTTTTATGTCAACCGGGTCCAACAAAAAGAATTAGCTAAAAGGAGAACAACACAAATAGTTGGAAGTTACCCAATGTCTAATTTTTAAGGCACAACCTCCTAAAATGTTTTTATTCAAAGATTTAGATAGTTGCTGCAAGTATTATGTTTTTGTAATCATAATTAACAAATTATCACCTACTTGACTTGTCTTAAAATGACACGTTTCAACCCCACTTATCACCTTTACCTAGTATTTCCATTCAGCCCGTCTATGTTTGGACTCTTAAGTCATTTGGAAATGTATAATGCCATTACTTATAGAAAAACATTAGATTTCGTATCAGGCTTCTTAACTCAGTCCATGATGCAGGATGACCTGAAGGAGCTACATGATGAGAATCTTGCTTCAACTATGAGAAAAGAGAAAGCACGGGCCCAAGAATTTTGGGAAAAGAATTGGGTACTACCGTGTGACATTATCCATCACATTTCTTGATGTTAATTTTTTTAAAAGTTAACTTTTATTTTAATATTTATCTTTTTGCAGCACTCTGCTATGCCCCTGAAAGTAAAGCGGCTTGCTCGAGATCCAGAGAGATTTATATGGGCAGTTAGTATGGCACAAACTAGACATATTAACTTTCGAATAAGAGTTGGTTCATTAGTTCAGGATGCAAATATGTTTGCACCTTATGCTGGTAATTTTTTTCCATTACTAATTCCTTGTTATTATGCTATCTAGAGCGAGAACATTTCATTCAAATTAAGACAATGCGCCGCATTCATGATCTTTGATAAAAAAACGTAGTATATTATAATTATTACATAGATACTTGCTTTTGACTATTACATTTTCATGTATTCATAAATTGTATGTGGTCATGTTTTGCAGATATGTTAAACCACTCTTGTCAGCCAAATTGCTTTTTTCATTGGCGATTCAGGGATCGCATGTTTGAGGTTATGACAAATGCTGGACAGCGGATTAAAAAAGGGGAAGAGGTAAATCATGATCATTGTTACGGTGTTACCGAATGACTGCTTATCATGCTAATCTATGTTTAGGGCATTTATGTTCATTATTACTCAAGGGGAGAACCCTCATACAATAATTCATATTTTATAGGAAGAATGGAAGAGGTACTCAGGGTTCTGTTTACTGCTGTCCTCCTAAAACAGTTATATGGGATATCTCGTTTAATAATATATCCTGTACGCACTATGTACAAGACAAAGTGGCAAACACAAAATTTTCTTAAATGTATGTAATAATTTCAGTTTTCTATTTAGTGTGGTCATAGACTTGTTCCATATGATTCAATTATTCCCTTGGTCTTGTGGTTAACTAAAATGATGGGTGTATTTAGATGTCCTTTTAATAATCAATATGCAATAAGAAAATAATAGAAATTATTCACGGTGACTATAAGTAGATATCCTTCTAATTTTGTGAATCTGCTTATAATTTCAGTAAAATAACTGAATACATGTCTCAGGAGTGCCTTTTGAACCCTACAAATGAACTCATTATCTTTTCAGATGACTGTTAATTACATGAGGGGCCAGAGGAACAATATGCTTATGCAAAGATATGGATTTTCGTCACTTTCGGTAATTACCGCTAAACTAGTTCCATTTCTTTGTTCTTATACGTTAAACTTTATTGTGCTAGCATTCTTATATGTTAAATAAACCTTTCTATATTAAAGCGTTCTAAAAGGGTTTTGTATGCTTTTAAGATGATTTTCTGCCTGTTTGATCCATTTCCTTTTTTAGCTAAATGTTTTAGCTTAACCCATTTGACCCATTTCAGATAAAGCCTCCTCGAGTAGACCCAGTTGTAAATAAAGGGTCGATATTGTTGCAAACTCTATGGTTTTCCTACTTCGTCTTGTTTTCAGTTTCGTAAAATGAAATGAATTAAACAATCTTCCTATAAATGCATTTTCAGTTTCGTGTAAATATCTCCAATCTTGTTTTGAACATGTGCAGAATCCTTGGGATGTCCTTCCGTTTTCTGGAAATGCAAGAATCCATTTAGATTCCTTCTTGTCTGTCTTCAACATATCCGGCACTCATGAAGATTATTATCATAATGGTATGATTTTTATTACCAACTTTTATTCTTACCCTTAATTGACATAATTTGTTCCTTAATTACTTGGCAGCCAAATTTGCAAATGAAGGAGAGAGTTTTGTGGATGGAGCGGTTTTAGCAGCTGCGAGAACATTGCCCACATGGTCCGAAGGGGATATCCCTCCAATCCCAAGCTTAGAGATTAAAGCTGTAAAAACCCTACAAGAAGAATGCCAACAAATTCTAGCTGAATATAGTACCACTTCTAAGCAAGACCAGCATATCCTAGGTAAAATTTTCATTGGGCTGCTCTCACCTTTGGTTTCTTTTTCCATGTACCGATTTTGTATCTTTGATTCGTTTCAATTTTCCATTGAACTATTTTTTAGAGTTAATCTCTATAACATAACCATTTCGGTTTCTCTAATTAGTTTCTAAAAAGAAATTTTGCTTCCCCTTCCTATATGTAGATTCTACACCAGAAATGAGCTGGACACGCGAGGCTGCAATCAAGTATGTATCCCTCCATTCAATTTCTTGTCTTTATATCTTAAACCCGACTATGTAACATCACGGGTTCATCACCTAATGCAAGTAAGAATCTTGCATACAATAATTTCATCCACAACACTGAATCCATGCTGCCTGCAAAATTTCTTCTGTTGAGTAAACTATACATTATATTTTAAATCATGTTGCTGAGGGTAGAAGTTATATAATTATGATTTTATACTACAAATTTGAACCCTGATATTAGTTATACAGTAATCTGAGATTTTAATTACAAAATTTGGTTTTGAGCATGTAATTGTGTGATTGTAATGCAGGTATAGGCTGCACAGGAAGTTGTTTGTGGAGAAGGTTATAGAAGCTTTGGATATATATCAAGATAGGATATTGTTCTAATTAGGACAGTTTAGTGTTGTAGTGTAGGGCAGTATGGCCGGCTAAAGGGGGGTCACTAGATAATCCTTTTGTGGGACAAAGTATCAGGAACAGTGTTTAAACATATATTCTTCTTCTTCTTCTTTTTTTCCCTTTTTTATTTTACTGTTTAATTCAATGGGTTTCTTGTGCTAAATGCCATACTTGCACTTTATTCAGTGGTATGTCTTTTCTTAAAATCCATTATATGTGGATATCTTTGGCTACATTGCTTGTGGCCGATCATTGTTCTCACTCATATCCTCTAAAATTCGAAATACAATATAAATAAGTTAATTTGAATGTTTGATTATGTATATACCAACTTACAAATGTGTAAGCATACGGTATAAACATAATTGGATTGTTCGGTGATGTGTTTTATATATAATGTCTTCATAGCCTATGATGTGTTTATTAAGAAGTTATTAAGAAGTTAAATGGTTTGGATTTATTCTGTGTTTTCTTGTAAAGATAAACATTTTCTAACTTGTAGAATAATATGTTAGGAAACCAAAAAAACCAAGGCTCAAACAAGCAACCAAAAGATAATACCAAAATGGCAACCAATTCTCTTCATGCAAGCAGATTCTTTTTTTTTTCTTATTTTTTTGTTTGTGCTTAACAAGATATTTGTGCTCGTCTGGATTTGTGCCGTGGACTCATGTAAATAAAACAAAAGAATGTCAAACAACATCATGCACTTATAACCTACAAGTAAACACAAAATCCAAGTTTTAAGGAGCGGATTGAGTCGATATCGAAGGTTTAGACTGTAAACAAACTATGTCAAGTTTAAATCATTAAAGCTTGAGTTTGAGCTTACATCGTTTATTACTTGTATAATTATTTTAATATATCCCTTAGCTACAGTTTTTATATATGACATAATCAGTTATTTTTAAAAAAATCATATATGTATCATTCTATATAAACATATATTTGTTTTATTGAATAAACATATATTACATACACAGTAAACTCGTTTCACTCATTCACTCACGTAGGAGATTAAGTTTGATATGTAAAGTTTGGATATAAGCTTGATCATTAAAGAAGCTTCAATGTAAAAATCGAGCCCTTTTAAACTCAATTCATTATAAGCTTTTAACAAAGGGCATCAACCTTTTAATTACAACTTGACTCGTTATACAACTAATTACATGTAAAAACGATGGTTGTACGGCCATCTCACAAAAAACGAGGGTTTCGTGGCAACGAAATACGGGGAGTAAGTAGCAACAGTAAACAATGTTTCTTGTCGATAACAGAGGTTAAAATCTCCTCCTCCCGCCGCCGCTTTCAGCCACCTCCGATCGGCGGTCTCTCGGCGGTCGTCGGACCAAAACCTAACCTAACCTAATCGATTCTCCGGCAGCCTCTCTCATCAGGTGTGTTCTGTTATGTATGATTATCCACTAATTCTTCCAGCCTTTAACATATGTTTATTATTAGTAGCTTCACGCATTTATTATCTGTCTTTCTCCTCTTTTGTCCTCGACAATACTTCCACCTTTGGCTTTTGCTTTTTCAAGGTATATGCATTTCTATCTCACACACGTCCTTCTCTTTCTATTCCCGTCAAAACCCTAATTTCCAATCACCGTACCAGAGTTCAGGTTTCGGTTATTGTATGTACAGTTAGTAATTGCCCTCTACCTCTGATCTTTGCGTGATTTGTTGTGTGATTTCATCAGGTATTCCGCTGTTTTCCCCTTTTGGTGACTATTTTGTTTCATTAAGTTGTTGTAATTGGACTTCAGTTTCGTTAGGGCTTTAGGTATTTGTTTTTTGAATTATATGTAGGTTTTGTGTTCGATTTCAGTTTGATGGGAGGTGAAGGTTTAGGTATGTTCTTTGTTGGATTTTAGTTAGGGTTGAATTTGGATCTTTTGAAGTGACTACCATAAGCATATTACATTTAACTTTTCTTACGGACATTTGCCACATGTAGCTCTATAAGATTTACCTGATTTATGTTGTCTGTTGAATGATCTAATATTGGTACTTGACTACTTGTATTACTTTTAACTGTTTAAGAATGAACTTGACCTCATCAGGGTTTGGGATAGAGATTCAATTGCATAGTTTGCAGTTACTCAGGGGATTATTCTGCATTCTTACGGTGAGCAATCAAGACCGTTATATTTTGTGTGTAGTGGTTTGCTGCATACAAAGCTATTCTCTGTGCAGATATGTGTCCATAATCTGCCTGAATGTCGACTTTGGAAATATAGGTAATAGGTAGTTGACACCGATAAATAAAGTACCTTTGACCCTGTACCCTAAAGCCCACATCGTAAATTTTAAGTTGTAGCTTTGTTGCTTGTTTGTAGTTCTTGCACAGAGTTTCGATCCATAAACAAGTTTACTAGTATGTAATATATAAAATAAAATATGGTTTCTTGTCCGCAAGGAGGGAACTCTAGGAAGAATTACTAGCTTATATTCGAATTTCGTCAAATATGTATTTTTAAGTGAATATATTCTATTTTATTACCATTAGTCATTCTATTGACACAGTTGACATATTACACTTGTGATGTTAATGGTATTGACACAATGGGATAGCATTAATGTAGGTTACTGGTTACATCACCTACTGGTTACATCTGATGAACGGACTCTTTCATGAACTATATCAGTAAAATTAAAAAATGAAACCAAATACCAATGACGCGTTGGGTGCACAAAGGGGAAAAAAGTTTCAGGGTCAAGGGCCAAACTGGATTCTCATAGCCGGTGGTGCTTTATTGAGTACACTTTCAGTTCGCCTTGGTTACAGGCTCAAACAGGTTCTGGACTCAAAACAGCCACAAAGTAGTAGCAATGGTTTAAAAGGTATTTTAAGCTGTCGAGTTGCTTCAGTTTTTTACTTTGTAATATATTAATTTGTCAAGTTGGTTAAAATGTAGAAAATGGAAAACTCGCAGCCAGAAAGAAGCCAGGAAGTTGTCGTTCACATTCACACTTGTACTGTTTTGATGATCAGGATGATGGTTGCTTTAATTGTGTTTCAGGTATGAAACCTTGTAGGTCTGTTTAAGCCAGATGGTGTCTGGATAAGCTTTTGGAAACCAATTATGTCATATTCACTTGTAGTCATATAATCAGCCTTTAGAAGTTAGTATTTGGATGTGCTTCTATAGTTTAAAGGTATAATAATCAAATAATAAGATGTTTTGAGCGTTTGAAAATTTAAATTTTAAGAGTCGATGAATAAAACATAAAACCACCAAAAATTCAAAAAGGAGATTATTGTGTGACAAAAGAAGAAAAATGATCTGTGAATGGAGGGTTTATGTTTCCCATATTGGATCAAAAGAAGTGGTAAGTAGGTAATTTATTCTACTTTTAGATGATCGGTTTTATTAAAGCTGATATGATATTGGTTATCTAAAAACTGATTATTTCACCCTCAAAAACTGATTATTGCTACTTTAAGATCAGATAATTAACTCCAAAGTTAAATTCAGGCGCTCTCTAAGTTGCAACACACATTCCAATTTTTATTTTCTTTTGATATAATGCCCCGATTATTGCACTCTTTGGTGCTTAAGTAAAACATTCACTGTATAATGTATATTACTAATGTATGTTGCAACCTCATTGTGCTTTCTTTTCTTTTGATATATGATCTGACTTGTTGCAATCTTTGCTATTTATGTATTTATTAAGTGTTACCTGTATATAAGTAAGTAAAGTGTTGACCAGTCGTGTAAGAAAGTCAGTGGGTGGGTTTCCTTCGGTATTTTAACTAAAATACAGATGTGGGATTGTGGCACACATGTGAATGTTTATATAGTTATACTGTCACTGAAATAAAGAACAACTTGACAAAGATTTATCATCCAACTATCTGAACCATACCAAGGTAATCAATTCATTTAAGTAGCTGATCAAACTTTACTGAAATGTCATATCCTATGATGGCATAAACAACTGCCTCTGGATTTGTGGAATAAACTGTACACTGAACAACAATCAAAAGAGTCATGCACATAAGCAGGCATATGAATGTGTTCACAGCTCAGACCCTTTTCATATTGCCAATGTTGGTTATTTCTCTAGTAAATGAAATATCTCTGATATTATGATTACAAATCTTTGTGTTATTATTGTTTCTGTTTGACCTTTTAAACACAGGAACCGAAGATGCTTCAGAGACTAAGCCACAACACAATGGTCAGTTGCATTCAGAACATCAAATGGCACTCCCTTTAGTGACTGTTCCCGCTCCTGCATACAACAAAGAGAATGGCGTCCTGTGGTCCACTTCACCGGATAGACTTGAGCTCCCCCAGAAGCCATTTCACCGTTCAAACAGCTCTGATTCTCCATGTGTTTCTGAATCAGGCTCAGACATTTTCAGCAAACGGGAAGTAATCCAAAAACTGAGACAACAGCTAAAAAGACGAGATGACATGATTCTTGAAATGCAAGATCAGATTGCGGAGCTGCAGAATTCTCTAAGCTCACAACGTTCCCATTCGGCCCATCTGCAGTCCCTCCTGGAAGCTGCAAACCGTGACCTTTTTGATTCAGAGAGGGAAATTCAGAGGCTAAGAAAGACGATTGCTGATATCTGTGTCGGACAGCCGGTCCCCACTGAAAAAACGTACGGGAACTCAAACGGGTATGCAGACATCGATGGCAGTTTGGAGGGTTTGGATAAAGCACGAGGGGGAAACGAAGTTGATAAAATGGAGATTTTGAAAAAGGAAGTAGAGGAGTTGAAAGAATTGATAGAAGGGAAAGATTATTTACTTCAGAATTACAAGGAGCAGAAAACAGAGCTTTCATTGAAGGTGAAGGAGTTGCAGCACAGGTTGGATTCTCAGGTTCCCAGCATTTTGTAGGGTTTTTGGTATCTGTTTTTTTAACAACTTGTGTATTCTTCTTACTTTCCTTCCTCTCATGAATCCGCAAGCTCAATTTCTATTTTTGGTTTTATTTTTGTTATTATTTTTGGTGTTTTGTGATTTCGTGTGAATACGAATACGGTACAAGCTTCAAGAACCAGCTGAGAAATTTTATTTATGTTATATATTTTTGATATCCAGTTTCTGTGGTCTTTTTTTTGTCATAATTTTTGTTGTTCATTGTTTTCTAACTAATTCCATTGTGAATCAAATATTCAAATCTGTACTATCAACATTAGTGGTTTCGGTTCATTGTTTCTTCTTTTAAGCTCATCCTCGATTACATTCATTTTGAATTATTTTATCTTAAAGAATAGAAATAAGTAAATTTAGGAAAATCAATATATTTGAAAAATTGGAATAATTACACTCAAAACATGTAATATGATATGTTCTGGTATATATAATTGAAATACTTACCGTAGTATTATATAAATATTTTCTATGAATGATATATGTGTATTTAATTTTTGGAGTGGCGACTCATACCCTTGATAATCTATTTCTAAACTAGATCATATGATTTAAAGGGACGCCAAGAGCGTCTTATGCCAATAATGCCATTGAGTTAAATGTGTTTTGGTATATACATTTATTTTATATATTAAATCCTTACAGGATAGTTTATTAAATGAGCTCCGAGTTAAGATTGAGATCATTTGAGATTGTATTACTTTGATTTAACGAGTATTGCTCAAGTAAATAACAAGTTGCTTGGAGTTATTGGTTTAGGCTATAACCATTCTAGATTAGCAACTATCTATCTACCATCTTATTAAGCTTATTGTATATTTGTTTTGTTATATGTCTTTCAACTTCGTACTGGTTTGAATGTATTTTTGCTTCAAAAGTTGTTGGTGGTTTATTATAGTTGCATTGTTTCATGAAAGGAAATGAAGATTTATTAATAATATTTTCTTCTAACTTTTTTTTAATTGAAAAGCTTTGAAGAAAAAGTAACCAAATACAACTACAATACCTTATCATTTAACATTGTAAGGCCCTGATCCCAGGAAACATCACAGTTGGTCACTCACAGCAAAACATAAATTTAAAACATTTATTTACAACAAAATATAAATTTAAAACATTTATTTAAATAAATATTGCAGCGGAAAAATATATTAAATTTCAATCCATTACGACATAATTAAGTTAAAACATTAACATTATCTTTAAATTAATTAGGAAACATCATAGTCTTTAAAACATAACTAGGTTTTAACCCGCCGCGCGTTGCGGCGGCGTTTGCGGCGTGATAAAGTATAAACTACGACCAGCCGACTCGTTTCTCAACTAAATTTACGTAAAAACGTAGAGTAACTCGAATATTTACCATTGAATGACAACATGTTATATTCGGCCAAACTATTTTTAAAACAAATTTATATCGAAAAGTATAACAACTCAAAACGTACATAAAAACACGTGTATTGACGTTGTATGCGATATGATAGAGTATATATTACAAAAATGCCCGATTCGTTTATGAGTTAAATTACATCGAAACATATTTTATATGTCGAATAGAACATATTATATTTAACCCAAC
>BJCN01312218.1:0-12556 GCA_018326445.1 Flaveria brownii
ATACGTATATACGTACGTATATACGTATATATATATATACGTATATACGTATATATATACGTATATATATATATATATATATATATATATATATATATATATATATATGTGTGTGTGTGTGTGTGTGTGTATGTGTGTGTATGTGTGTGTGTGTGTGTATGTGTGTACGTGTACATATAGGGTTTGGTTATCTTGAGAACCACCATTTTTGTGAGAAATTTAATAACTAATATTAACTACACATTTTAGTCACATGCAAGTCACATGTCACTTTCACATTTTCTTTAAAACGTTCATAACTTTTTTCATTACATTATTTTCTCAAAAACATTTCACCATTAAATTTTGTGTTTTTTATCTTTTCAACGCCTACCATATTGATATATATATATATATTGTTTTTAAAAAAGTACACCTGTTATTTACACATGTGTAAATTAATCATTACATATGTGTAAATCTTGTTTTTCACATATGTAATTCCAGGTATTACATATGTGTAAAATGGCGTTCGTAAAAAAAGAGATTTTTTTTTATTTTTTATAAAATTGTTTTATTTTTTTAATGATAGAGGGAAACAGGGGAAACACTTTTGTGTTTTTACATTTTCTATTTTTTTATTATTTTTTATTTTATGATTTTTTTATTATGTTTTTGTTAATTAACATTTTGTCACTGAAAACTAGTGGCTTACATTGGTTCCTAGAGTTCTCACAAAAAAGTGAGTTCTCATTTGATTCCTCCCCTATATATAAGGTTCATGTGAGAACCTTATATAATTGTAAGAACCAGTTAGCTTTTTCAGCTAATAAAAAGATGAAATATCACCATTAGTAAAATGAATCTTTGAGGATATTTATGTAGTTTTACAATATACAACCTGACATAGCCTTGAAATTGGGGACCACCTTACCCACTCCTTTACGTCTCTTTCACCCTTCTATCTCCTGTTTCTAAAAAAAGTTGCTTTGCCTACACAAGTATCTTTCTCATCCTAATAACTCTCATTATATTCCTTCTCATGTTAAATATCTTGTGGGTTTCTATAATCTCACCAAATCTTGAACATTTTCTCACAGATTTAGTTTTTTGTCTTTGTTGATCTAAAATTCAACTGCTAAATAGGAAGATCAACTCTATGTAGCTGTTGGTGGTTAAAGTGGCGATGGTGGTGGTGGGTTAGATGTAGATATGCAAGAAATGGAGAGTGAAATGGGTTAGGTGTGGTCATGAAAGAAGCCCAAGGGATCGAGGTTAACTACTCAAATGCTTCAAGTTCAGGTTCAACGCCTGTGGATTTGTCCCCGTCGGCGTTTGGTTGTTCGTATTCAATTATTGTCTCACCTCTAAAGACTATACGCTTCGACCTCACATGTCCTGTCATGTTTTTTATGTCAAGCTTCATGTAAGTTTGATTATTCTTAAATGAAGTCTATGGATTTTATGATACAATCTACTAATTTTACTTATAATAATTTGATGATATTGGGCTAAAGGTGAGACTGGTGATGTTTATTTACGTGTTTATAAGCTATTATGAACACAATATGCTATCAGTTTTAGAGGTAATTTTTGATGTAATTAATTGTTTTTATAGTTTTTTAATTAGACTACAGTTACATTACTTTAGATAACCAATGTGCCAGTGTAATGTAATGTAATCTTCTGTAACTTTATGTAATGTAATCTTCTGTAACTTAGCGTAATGTATCTTATGTTATGTAATGTAAAGTAATCCTCTTTTATATTTACAGTTTGTTTTCTATTGTTTTTTATGCTCATTTATCTAACATTACTATGACATTACATACAGTTACATACATTACATATTATTACATTACATTACAAATAAATACTAGTGTAATATTAGATTTGTTATTTTACAATTATACGTAAGTATTACCTACTAGTTACAACATGCAAATGTTGCAAGTAATGCAATTAAGCTACACTAATGTATTTGTTATATTAACAAAAAAATATAAATTGCGTTGCTAACATGATTTTACATCACATTAAAGTAATTTACATTAATTTACAATGAGGCATTACATTACACTACAATACTGTTTATCACATTACAATGACATAACATTATATTTGCATACATTAGATGTTATCACATTACATTACAATTAAATTGCATTTATATTAGTTACCTTAACTTATTACATTATGTTTGTATTCAATGTGATTTTAGTTGCGTTTCACATTATGTCATTATGTTTGTAATCAGGATAGATATACTATTGGTCGTGTTTGTAATCAGGATAGATATACTATTGGTCGTTATGGTTATCCACCATCCTATAATGTTTGATCATCACTTTAAACTTTATAATGACGTAAAGAGTCGTATTAATTTTAATGCTTTCTAAAATCAAAATTAAATGCATTCTAAAATCAAAATTACTTTAAAGTTAAGTAATATGATATTGTAAGTTAAACTAATTATAATGTTGGTGCAACTCAAAGGGAATTAGATTAATAACATATTAAAGAAACAAATTAAAGGTAGTGTTAATACCTTTTGACAAATGTTGATATGTTATTGGAATAATACATAATAAAATACTACCGAGTAAAATTAAATTGTTAAAAATCCATAATATATCCATGGATTTGTATAGCACTTCAAGTTAGCGTTATAGAAACCGGTGCCAATATTGAATGAAAATTTAAATACGAATAATTTGTTGTAAAAGACAATTAATAGACACATATAATACCAATTCATCTTGTAACGTATGTGTGATTAGTAATAAATGATAATTCAATATCATTCAATTTTGCTAATGAAAGAAATAAGTTTCTTTTTTGATTTCCATGGAGTATTTTTTTTGAAAAGAGATTTCCATGGAGTATAACTATGTGATAATATTATTCGAGTATTATTGGTTTTGTATCCAATGTATGATTCATTTATTCACTATAATATTCTGTAGCTATACTATCTCAATTGTTTGGTTTTCTATATAATGTTTTCTAAAATATGTATATACTACAATTTTTTTTATTGTTCTAGTTACACATTTCATATGATAGCTAACAATACAAAACGTACAACAAATAAAATATATTTCAATCCAGAATATGTACAGTGATTTTTATTTCTAGACTATCATCATTACAGGTTTATAAATGACAATGTAATAACAAATATAATTTGTTTTATAGGAGGTACGTTATAGTGTTGGAATAATTAAACGCTATTGTATTGTTTTGTGTATGCTTATATAGAGGTTTTAGGATAAAAAAACGATTGGTGTTTTGTTATCCGCTTAGATTAAAATAAAAGGCTTATAGAGTTAAACATGCATGACACGTATGACACGTAAAGTGTTGTATTTTCTAAAACTTATCTATCTATTATAATAAAAAAGTAATTTGTTATAATATTTGTCATCATCACAATTCTTCTCATCAAAATTTTCTCGTTTCTCTCTTCTATTAAATAATTACCTTAATTACTAATAATATTTTTTAATATTTTTTAAATTAAAATATTTTTTATAAATTAAAAAAAAGATTTTTTATTAATGTTATTTCTAAATAAACAAATGTTTATATATAATATATTTTTCTAAAATATCAATTTTTAAAAAAAAATATGATATATTATAAAATTAGTGTTTTAAAAAGTAAGTTATTTAAAAATCAAAAATAATTTAATTTAGGAGTTATGATAATGAAATATTTTAAAAAATGATACTTTTATACAGTTTGTTTTATAACAAAATGTTATGTTTTTGAAAAAAAATTAAAAACAAAGTTAAAAAAGGTTGATATCATTGTTTTATTACTTATAGTACTTATTAATACGTAATTTCAGTCATATCATATTTTGCAATAATTTAATTTAGGAGTTATGATAATGAAATACTTTAAAAAATGATACTTTTATACAGTTTGTTTTAGAACAAAATGTTATGTTTTTGAAAAAAAAAATAAAAAAAAGTAAAAAAAGGTCGATATCACTGTTTTATTACTTATTAAACTTACTAATACGTAATTTCAGTCATATCATATTTTGCAATATCATTTTATTTTTTATAAATTTTATAATATTAATATTTTATTTATTCAACTCGTGTATTACACGGGTTTTCTAAAGCTAGTTAATATATAAAGTTGCAAGATTTAGATCGATAATAAATCTAAATGACTTGACATACTTAAATTGATATTATGTGATGATAATATTATTTCTAATCAAAGTGTAAATTAAATAATAAGATTGATAACAGGAAGTAGAGCACTAAGGGATTGAATATAAGTGAATATAACGTGTAAAATGTGCTTAAACGTGAATGTTTGAATGATAATACACTACTCTCTCGTGTTGAATGGTGTGCATCAAACAAGCACGAGAAATATACATGGTCATAAACCTGAAGTTTAAGAATCTTTGAGAATTTTTTTGGCATGACCGGTTAGACTATTTCAAGTCAATGAATATGTGAATGTATTCAAGAATCAAAGATTTTTTAAACTGATAAATTAAACATGTAATTTTTACATAAGATCAAATATGGCTCATAATTAAGAGTTGCTAGCCAAGTATACATTGTACACGTAACATGACCAAATAGGTCACTAATTAAGTAGTATTGTTATGAAGTGAATATTAAAAAAAACGTAAACAGCACCATCTCTATATAATTTAAATACATTGCTATCCATAAAGCAATCATATTTAATATTTTCTCTTGACAAATCATTCTTTATGTTATGTGATAACAGAGTTATATAACATTTACTTGATATATAACATTTGTCTGACTATTAGTCTAAATGAGACATGATAATTTAGGAGGATGAACAATACAAGAGAATTCACATCCAAATATTTTAATGATTATGGTATATCTGTGGGGATAAATGTTGAACATTCTACAACTCATGTTCACGAACAAAACGGTTTAGCTGAATCTTTATAAATGATTTAGATGTGATTTTTCATCTTCTACATGAGGGCATTTTATCTATATGTTGTTACACTCCTCAAATAAAATCTTGTTGGGTTCAGTGGTATCTTCGTTAGATTTATTTATCAAAACAATTTTGATAATTATTAATCAGATTAATAACAGTTAACGCAGCGGAGTAATAATAAAATACCAGAATGAACCCGACAGGATCTGGGTTACAAACAATACAAATACAGAATATGAATAACCTACTGATGAGATATAATATACCTTTGTGGTTAATAATTAACCGTTTGAGACACCGAGTGACAACGAATGAACGCTAGAATCAACGAACAATAAATTGGAACACAGTGGTTGCGGCTCTAAGAGGCGTGGTCCACGGTTGCAATCAAATATATCGGTTGTTTGTGATAGGTAGAAGAATCCAACTATCCTTCTATTTCTTTTAAATGGAAAGGATATATCTAAAACAATCAAACCATCACCAGGAAGATTGGAAGGATTTTGAGTTTCAGAATTTCATTTTCATGGAGCATGTAGACGTTTATAATTGAGAAGAAAAAGACAAAAGCCTTCTCCTAATCCACTTTTTGTGAATTGAACTTTGTTATATATATATTCAAAAGTTCAATCACTACAACACAAATCATGGCAACTTTAAGTAATAAATTCAAAGTGGGAATCTCACCTTTTCCTTTTGATATTTTGTTTTGCTTTAAGAGGCCTACCACTAGCAACTTGTCTCTTGGCCTAATTTTGATGTTTTTTTTTCTTTATTTATTTATTTAAATATACATTAATACTAAATAATTTATAACAATTATAAATTATAAAAACCCGATATAGTTCGTAAGTGCCAGTTAATCAAATTAAGTGGACTTAATATTTGTTGCCCAAGGTGTAAATCTTACGGGTCATAGCTCGGTTGGCAACGTGACGTAACCGAACCCGTACATAATCCAACAAATCTAACTGCTAATAATCAATACTCTCCCTTATAACTTATCTATAGAAAAGAATCAAGTGTGTCCCACATGCACATGAAATATTTGATTGTGCGATCTATATGTATCGACACCATAGTGTCCAAAATGAAATCACAAATAAACTATGTTGGTTTTAGCTTCTGGTTATAAGATTGACTAGAGAAACATTTATAGCATCTCGACATGCTAATTGTTAGTTAAATATGATAGTATTTCTAATATTAGGGGGAGATAAGAATAAGAAAAGCATGGTAATACAAGAAATAACATGAAATGCATCACCGATATCAAATTTAGATTCTGGAATAGGTCAATATAAATCTAAAGTCCACTAGGTCATATGGTTGTAAAAAGAAACAAAGGAGTTATTAGATACATTTACAAACACAAATAGAGTGATAAAGTCATATATACCAGCATTGAACTCACTTGCTCGGTTGAAATAACCATCCAAATAAGTATGAAAAATAATTCGATTCCAAAGACAAACGTCTATGAAAATAAAAAAGCAGGATAATACAGTTGTTTTAACCTCATAAACAGTTATATACAAAACACAAAAGAGGTAAATGTATTAGAATAGACTAACATGATAATGCCTCAAAAGAGTAATATAAAGCTTCAGGTCAAACACTGGTATTTAAGGAATAATGAGATCTCAATAAATCATGTACACAATAGTACAATATATGGAACCAATATAAAACAAGTGTTAACTTATTATTTGTATATGTTATAGCAACATATGTAATTGAAAAAAAATACGCATAGAAATGAAAAAAATGGAAAGATGCCTCAAAGGCAACAATTGTTTAACAAGCACTTCGTTTTCGAGCTTGTAATTCAAACACCCATAGACATCAAACCCAGTACGTTATAAATGAGTGTTTTTACAATTAAAAGAAATGAAAAATATTGAGAGTATGATGTACGACACGAGTAGTAACACATGGGTTTCTTTCCCAGAATCCCAATAGTTGATTATGTTGAAATGTATATTCCAAGTAGCGGATGCGATAACCCTTAAATGTTTAATCTGTCTCGCAATCTCATAAGGACTTGAGATAAAACTTATAGATGTTTTCAATACTTACCCATATTAGACACTTAAAAAGACATCTATATGAAAATCAACAAATGGTTAAGATTGCCTAAAGCATTAAACTCACTACGTCAAGATATAAAAGATAGATTGTTATGGTCTAGCAAGACTTGGCTGCATGTGACTCAAGAAATAATATGAGGTACAAGTTGATACAATCAATCATGTGTCTAAAACAAAATTTTCATATAATTTTAGTTTACAATTACAACACCCGAAATGTCTAAGCAAGCAACTTAGTAATAGTGAAATAAGTTGAGAATAAAAAATGTATATATAAAAAAGGGGGAAAAGAAAATTATTAATATTAAGGATTTAAGCCCAATTAATCCATGGGATAAGTGTTAGGTGTGTTTAAGGGCCCATAATCAGCCCTTAAACAAACCCTCATCAACCATCTCCCTCACACTTGCAACCCAAGAAAGAAACCTTAGAGAGAGACAGAGAGTAGAGAGAGAAAATGAAGATTTGGAGGATTTGGAGCATTGGTTGCTTTGAAGATTTAAGATCTGGTGTTGGTGAACGAAAGTAGCAAGAAAAGAGCAGGAAATCAAGGTAAGAATCATCCTCCAAACATCCTTTTAGAACAGATTTGGATTTCTAGGGTTTTGGGTTCAAAAAGTTTCAAAAAAACACATAAAGGCTATTTTATTACGTATGAAAACGTGTAAAAAGGTTAGATATGGTTTCATGGATGGTAAAGCAAGGATTTGGACATAAAAAGTTAAGATTTTGAGTTAAAAACGGGCTAGTTCGTAATTTTTGTTCGTCCAGCGAAACTGTGAGCCCGATCAGCAAAATTGTGGCTCATCCAGCGAAACTAAGAAAGTTCCACACTATAGTTTCACTGGTAACTTCGCTAGTGCTTAGGTTGACCGGTAGATATTACGAAACTAGGAAATTCCAATGAAAGTTGGGCGCTACTGGCAGCGAAACTACAGTGCGAAACTGGCAGAGAAACTGCCGGGCAAAACTGGCAGCGAAACTGCCGGGCGAAACTGGCAGCGAAACTGCCAGCGAAACTAGCAAAACTAGCGAAATTACCAGCGAAATTGCTGGCGAAACTGTGTAGAGAATGACCTACTTTTTGTTAACTATCATGCAGACCGTGTGACTCGGATCATAGGTTAAGTAGCTTAGACGCAGGGTTATTTAACGACAAGGTGAGTTCTAGATCCCCTTATTTGCAAGCTTCTCGATGTTTTGGGGCTATTATGCATTGTAAACCTAAGGTTTTCAAGGCGAAGATATGAAGAGGTTTTAACAAGAAAATCAATTTTTCCTATAACAAAATACGTTATATAAAGTTTCTAAAATAAAAATTTTATACGCTGACCTGGCAACTCGGCCCCAGTCGGGGGCGTTGCCCCTTGGACCCCACTAGGGATTGCCGCCCCTAGAACCCTGCTATTAGGGGCTGTTGCCCCGAACCCCCGCTGTCCCTTGGAGGGTCGATTATATGGTTTAACTCTTATTGTTGATGAAATGTGAATGCATAGACTAAGAGTATATTTCTTATCATGTCTAAATTATATGTAAAACTAAAGATGTAATGAAACTTAAAGAAATATTATTGGACCCATAACATGTACCTTAATAAAGTAAAGCATTGCAAGCAATTGATAAAGGAGGGTTGCATTTGTTGTGCCCTCATGATAGTAAAGTAAAGGGTCGAACAGGCAGGTTAGTAAGGCATGGACTGGCATGACAATAATGGCCTGTTTGGGTATGATAGTAAGACCTGAATTGGCATGTCAGTAAAGTCATGTGTTTATCATAGGCACCGATAGTGACGGGGAATTGACGGGTAAAGAAGAGTAATAGTTAATAATTAAGCGAAAGTGTTAATGATAAAGTATTGATAAAGTGATAATATGTGTATACTAAGGATTTGTTATGTGATGATCACTTTTGAAGGATAAAGTTAATATACCTTACCAAAACGTTTATTTAATGAAGTAAACCTAGAATTCACTCAGCAAAGCTGACTTTTTATGCATATTAGTGGACAGGTGAGCTAAAAGGCTTAAGGGATGGGAGCATGGATCTAAAGCTTCTTGGCATTTCAAGGCTGGCATCCCTGATTAAGAAGACTATTAAGAAGACTTTTAAAGACTATATGATGTTTAAAGACAATATTAATGTTTTAATTTAGTTATGTCATAATGGATTGAAGCTTAATATACTTTTTCGCTGCAATATTTATCTAAATGAATGTTTTAAATTTATGTTTTGCTGTGAGTGACCAACTGTGAAGTTTTCTGAGATCAGGGCCTTACAACAATGATGAATTAAACATCATCTTGAATCAAGTTGTTAATCTATAGAATGACCAATAATATATTTTCATGGACTCGAGACATCATTTTGTTTCGTGAGAAAAAAAATACAAGATTACCGGCTAGTTACTTATGTTGATAAAGGTTACTTATCTGACTCAGACAACCATCTAGCAAACATTGCACTTATAGAAAACAATGAACTAGCATCACTAAAATCAAGAAGGACGTGAAGATTGTTTGTTGGATCGGGTTGGTTGAAACAAAGAAGAACTTTCTCTTTGATCAGTAACTAACGAATGCAAAATCTAAGTTAATTACTTACTATCACAACACAAATACTTCGAGAAAATATAAATGCATATGTTGTTCTTTCAAAGTATTTACTTTCTTAATTTGTTTTGTACAAATAATACAATTTGACAGATTCAATCAAATGGCTTGAAAAGCTTGCCTCTTCTATTCAAGTGCAATGACTTTTATACTATGAAATCTAAACAATAAGAATAAACTATTCTATGTTTAGATTCTACATCAAATAGATAATCTATGTATCGGAGTTGGCAACTTCAATACTATGTTGTCTCCAAAAGGTGAAACACAATAGCCGTCAACACAAATAATCTTGTTCTTAGTAGCAATCGATCAGCAGCTCATGGAGTTCACGGTTGATCAGCAGTTGATCTGTTTATGCTGATAAGCAGCCATTCAACACATGTAGTTCGGCAATTGCTCTGCATATGATAATCATCAGACATTCAACATATGCCGAGAGGGAAATGGAACTCGAATCCATAGCATTCTCCACGCACCCACCATTCGTTAGCAGCGAGTTATTTTCCTTCATTCCATAAACGCCCCGATTGACAGAACGTTCTGCTACTGACACTTAAAAAAGCTGCTTTCAAGGTCTCGTTGCTTCGGTGAATCACTTGAGCCAGCTTCCAGCTATCAATGAGTCAAAGCCAGAGACATGAAGGCTTTCATCAAAGGCAAAGCCAAAATGCAATTTTGAAAAGCAGGCCAGCCACGAACTAACTGAGAAAGAAGTTCACTAACAAACAAAAAAGGAAGTGAGTTAGACATAAAAAGAAGTAACTTGGATAAAAGTTAATTCAGCACTTGGCTTGATTCGGTAGTTGACTAACCAGTGCTAAAACCCTGAGTTTTCGGTAGCTTTATCCTTCATGATTCAACAAATTTCCCCTAGGATGATGCTACTAAAACTAAAAGTGTTGAATGTCAGGTTGGACCATACCTAGTTGCACCTGGCCCAGCTTTAATGATACAATCTAGTAAACAAGACCATTCATCCTCTATTCCTATGAGGCATAAGGGAAGTTGCTAGGTAGGTTACACACCTTAGGGCGTTAGCTTCAAGGGTAATCACACCAGCTTAAATGCAAGTTAGCGCGTTTCATTCAAACTGATCTCTCCATTCTTACATCTATAGATGATAAAGTACTCAGTAATTTGTTGTAGAATATCAAGGGGCAAATCAAGTACTATTTTTTTATAGTCATAGTACATGATCTCTCTATTTTCCCTCTTGATAGCAAATTTCTTCATCTGAGCAAGATACCTTGGGGCCAAAATCTTTGTTACTTTGAGTATCTTCATATCTACTTCTAGAAAAAAAATCCTTACTTTTATAACTTTCTTTGATGTTGTCATCTTCTTTACAAGGATTGAATATATGGGCTGTCTGTATAGAGGTTGTTGATATAGAGTCAGGGGATGCTGGAGGCTTAGTCGGCAGATGGGAGGACTTCTGATTAACTTTATTTGATTTGGCTTGGTGTCATTCCCATTGCTCCCTGGCTTGTTCAAGCTTTGGAAGTTCTTTAGCAGTAATGTTTTGCCTGATTTCAACTGATATTCAGATCAAGAGTTGACATACTTATTGTATCTACTTGTCTACTAGAGAAATCATAGTATGTAAGAAATTGATTCAGCTGATGCTTGTCCCTGAACTATTGCTGAACTTGTTCTTTCAACACTCTTTCTTTTAGCTGACTCAGCTTCTTTATCCATCTTAGCATGAGTTGTAGCTATTAGTTTTTGATTTGATCTAAGTAGTGCTCCACTCCATGATCTTATCAAAGTTGAGTCATTTCAACTCAAGTTGAGCTTCTAAGAGACACTTTTCTTCATCCTTCTTTTCTTTTTAATAGAGATCATGGGTTTGAGTTTGGTAGTTGTAGTTGTTGAAGCCTGTTGGGTAGATGTTCTTTGTGTGATTTCGATAGATGGCCTGGATGATTTGGATTGCACCTTTCTGAAAGCTTTAGCCTTTTAGTTTAGGTGGAGCTTTTGATGTTGTCCTGTTGGGTTCACCACCACGGTTAAATTCTTTTATTACAGTTCTTGCAGCTCTTGAATCCTTTGCATTCATTGAGTTCACTGTTGATCGGCAGTTGATCTGCATATGCTGATCTACAGTCATTCATCATATGTAGTTTGGTAGTTGCTCTGCATATGCCGATTAACAGACATATTCAGTTCGGCAGTTGATTTAGCACTTGGTTTAATTCAATAGTTGACAACCAGTGCTGAAATCCTGAGTTTTTGGTAGCTTCATCATTCATGATTCAACATTGTTTATGAAGAGAACAAGGCTAACTTCTTTTGAATGAAGATAAGATTACATCAAAGATCAAATAAAGAAATCATCATAGAACATCAGACTATGTTTTAGAAGACATGTATTAGTTTAAAGGAAAACATATACACATTGTACGCTTTTTCCATTGACTAAGTTTTTTCTCATTGTGTTTTCTTAGTAAGGATTTTAATGAGGTTTCATAAATGATCCAGAAGTATTATTTTATTTTATAGCTTCTAAAGCACCAATCTAACATTATCTTAAATTATGTTTTTAACAGTGTAAATATGTTGTAATATTTATGAGGAGTGTTATAAATGATTATAAATACAGACATTATACCATCATTATTATCTCTATTTACTCACTATTATGTTTGTCATTATGTTGTTACCGTTTCATCTTGCGTAGTCTATTCTAGTATATATATGTATATACATGTTTGTAATAGGATAAATAACAAAAAAAATCAGTTTCCCCTCTCTATATTTTTTTCTATTTGTTTATCTCTACCCCTTTATAATGCATAAAGGATAGGTACACATGTAATTTCACCCTCTCCCGTAAGACGCGCCCCCTCAGCTGGGCATCGTCCCCGTCCATGGCCGTTACACCGGACCTCCGTCGATAGCTCGGGATGATGGAGTAAC
>BJCN01312221.1:0-13675 GCA_018326445.1 Flaveria brownii
ATGATTTAAATTATTATTTAGAGTCTATTTTTATAAAAATAACTATTTATAACATTTGTAAATAATATTTTAGAAAAATTGTTAAGGTGTTTAAATAAATAAATTTACAGAAAATAGTTAGGTAACTTTTAAAATAAGTTTATAAAACTTATTTTTATAATTTTTAGAATTTTTATATATTTTTTGAAGGCTAAAAAAAGCTCAAAAATATAGTTGAGGGTGCCCGGGTTCGAACCCGGGACCTCAAGGTTGTGAGTTGAGTGTGTAACCAGTAGGCAAGGGCGCCTAAGCCTGCTAAGAAATGGTTTTTAATTCTTAAATACATAAACACAATGAAAACCCCCAATTTCATAAGAACCCTAATTCGGTTTTTGATCCAAATCGAACATCGAATCGTACGAGTTAATTCAATTAACATTAGAGCTTTGTTTCCCCATGTTAAACCGAGTATAATGAGGTGTGTAACTTACATGATCCTGTTCAAATCGATGAAGATGTTGATAAGGTTGGTCGTGACTAAGTCGAAGTCGATTCAGGATATAAACGTTGTTGATTATCAAATTAACTTTGCAGGTAGGTTCTAAGGACGATGATAAGTAAAAGCTCTATCAATTGTTGATAAGGTTGGTCGTGACTAAGTCGAAGATGAAGATGGCAATCGAACATGGTGTACGTGCTTGTTTCGAATGAAATTGATGTTACAGAAAGTTTAAGGGAGTTAATTCGAAGGTTTTAACATCATTCTATAGACCCAATTAAGACTGTTTACTAACGAACGGGTAGAGACTTTACGTCGATGCATCGGTTTCAAGTTCCCAACCTTAATAATCAAATAAATTCGATTAACAGCGATATAATGGTCGAACTGGTGTACCATAGTTAAGGTTCGGTTTAATTTCATTTTAATTATGCGTTTTGTGGATTTAGGGGTCGCCGGAGGCGGTTGCCGAAGATAGAGGCCGACGGGGAAGAAAGGGGGGTGGTTTGGGTATTTTGCAATTTGGCCCCTGATGTATTCATTCTTGTTATTTTATGCTTGAACCTTTATATTAAGTTTCAGAAATTACAAGTTAAACCCTAGACTTGTAAAACCAATAAATCAAGTTAATTATTTATACTTTTTTTAACTTTTATAAAACTTGTAAACTTTATTATTTGATTATTTATTTTCAATAATTAAAATTAATAACTACTAATAAAACTTTATAGGTTTATTAAAATTTATTTTATAACTTAATAAATTCTAATAAGGCTTTTCCATTTAGTTATTTATTGTAAGATGATTAATAAATCTTTATAACTTTATATAAAGAAGTATTTATAAATCCATAAATTATCACAAGTTATTTAGATGATTAACGAATGAATAATTCACAATTTAAATTGCATATTTAATGCATTTGATCCATTATAATTATTATAACTAATATAATAAAAAATAGCGGATGTTACAAGAATACCTTGCATAATGTATATATATGAAAATACTCTTTTTATAAAATACTTTCCTTACTTTTGTACGTGAGCACGCATCAACTATACAACAAGGTAATGCTTTCTTTCTTTCTTTACTGTATACCTTTGTTTATTTCGTACTCTTTAACTTTATCTTTCACTGTCTATGTGGACCAATGGGCAATACCTAAACTATGTGCGTGAAAAACTGGTGTTGGGCCTATGGTCTATTAATAGACTATGATCACTGTGCACGAGGCTGACCTAGTCACCTAGGGTATGCTACAAAGGTCCATCAATCTTAATGATTGACCCTGTGTGCATTATTCAGGGTAGCTAACTCGCATCACAGTTGAGCTAATGATAACATGATCGTGCACCTCCTATATGCTTGCAAGACTTTCATTATTTTTAATTATGTTCCACTTTTCTTTATCATTAATCTTTCACTTTGTTAATGATAATACTTGCATTTATGATCATAAACATACCACATAAGTCACACAATAATAAATTATTATGGACATAAGGACAACTCATAATAATGCATTATAATAACAATGAAAACCCTAAAGTCAAACTTGGGTCAAACCTCAATGATTCTGTTTTCTCAAAATTTCAGAAAATATACTAAGTGTCCTAGGCGCAAGAGCACTATGCAGGCGCATGAGTATGCAGGCGCATGAGGCCTGTTTAGGCGTTTGATAACATTTGGGCGCATGGCCCAACACTTAACTGGTTTTTCTGCTAACTTAGGCGCATGAAGGTTCTAGTCGCATAGGGTCCTAGACGCATGGGGGTTCCAGTCGCATAACACTTAGGCGTATGAGGGTTCCAGTCGCATAAGGTTCTAGACGCATGGGGTTCCAATCGCATAGCACAGGCGCATGAAGAAGTTCTGGGCGCATGGGCACTATTGGGGCACATGGCGCATCACTTAGCCGTCTGAAAGTTTCAGACACATAGACCAACTGTTCAACCTTTTTACTATATTTTCAGCCCCCAAACTTCATAGTAACCTACTCCTAGCTTATCATAACTATTCTAAGCATAAACATCACATAAACACCCATGAAACATCATCATACATGCATAATACATACGGGTACATATTCATAACTATAATAAAACCAATTTAATATATTTTCAGCCCCAAGAAGAGTTTAAAACATGTAAAAACCGGGGTCTAGAACTCACCTGGTGTAGAAGACAAGTAGATCTTCTCCTAACTTGCTTTTACACGAAGGTCCAAACACCTAACAAGCATAACAATCAACCACAACACACATAATTTAGTATTCGGTTTCTAAGGGTGAAACTGAGCCAAACATACAACAAAAACACTAACCTTCGATTTCTTCTTCTTCTTTCTTTGAAAAACCGAGAGAAAAGCTTGACAAACTCCCACGTTTTCTTCGTCTTTCTTTCGGCTGAAACAACAAAAGGAGCATGGTCGACCATGCTCCTTTTGTTCACCCACTTTTTAATTTTTGTACTATTTTACAGTTTGCACCCTCCAACTTAAATCCTTGCCCTCTTCATTCTACCCTTCTCTTTTGTTTTGCACTTTAGCCCCCTTAAAAGATCCGGATGTTACAGTTGGTGCAAGAAAATGGTTAGACAAACATTAGTATTTATAAGTGTGAAAATAGGGGTTATGAATAGGGAAGTTGTAATGAGCACAATTAAGATTTAAGGGGTTATGGATGAATTATAAACGAGTCAAAGAATAAGGACTTTTAGTTTAAAAAATGGTGGAATGTTTATAAAATTAATTTATATAAAAAGTTAGTATTAAATTTGTAAAATTAGAGATTTATTTGGAGGATTCTAAAGACTTTTAAATGGTTAGTATTTTTTATATAAAAGTATAATAATTATAAAATTTTATAAAAATATTATGATTAAGACTTTCTATAAAATTAAGGATGAGAGTCTATAAAAGTTTAGTTTTATTATACAATAGCACATGTGTACTTTTATAAGAAGTTAATAACTTTAATAATAATCTAAACTTTAGAAATTTTATAAATATATAAGAACTTCAAGATATTTATAATTGTGGCTTCCATTTACCACAAGTCATTATACTAGTAAAGTTATAAAACAAAGATTACTCAATTAACAAAGACTTACTATTGAATCTTGTGTATATCATGTATAAGACTATAAGTTATAATGTATAATATTATGTATGATAAAACAAATAATATAAAATAAAATTCAAAATGTTTTAATTCATAAAACAATAAATGAAAAAAATAGTCTGGGTTACAAATATGGATAGATACCAGGAGTTACAGCTCATCCACCACCCAAAAGAGTTCACAACCCTTCATGTGGTTGAAACGGACAGTAGAGAACCAAAACATCATCTCATCTGCTATCCTGATAACTTAACAAATGATCCTTTCATCACCTACCCCGAGACACCTAGAGAGATCTATAATTAAGGAAGTTCATTCCAAGAACCCTACTCTTCTCAGGCCTTTGTGTCTTCAGGTGAAAGTTATAGCAACTCTATCTTCACCCTTGAAGACCTGAACTGCATCCATCCAAATGATCTAAAGTACATGAAAATAGTCCAACAGATGGCTCTTCTCACTCAAAGAGCCAACAAATTCTACAATATGACATGGAGAAAGTTTCCAAGCAACATTGTCTAGTAGAAAGTTTAGGCTGGACAAGAGCAAAGTAAAGTGTTACAACTGTAACCAAATGGGCCACTTTGCTCGGGAGCTGAGAAGCCCAACCAACCAAAGCAGTCCAGGCCAAACTACATTGAGGCAACACCAAGAGCTAAGAAGACCAACCAACCAAAGCAGCAAGCTACAATTGCTGTTAAATAAGGAGGCTTTGATTGAAGATTTCAGGTGGAAGATGTCTCCCTAAACCAAACCCTAATGACAGATTATGATGAATCAAAGATATTGGAACATCTTTACTCCCCTGAATGCATTACTAAAGTTAATATGTACAGGTTCTACAATTTGAAAGTAAGATATGATCTTGAGTCCATAGACATTTTAAAAGCTGATTTAAAAAAACAGAAAACGATTATAAGCTTAAAATAGAAGACTTAGAGAAAACCATTTCTACTCTAAAATATGAGCATACAAACTACATGACTCAGATTAAAGATCTTGTTTCCAAGTTAACAGAATGTCAGGCTGAGCTTGTGATTAGCAAAGCCAAGGCTAGAAAAATGTGTTTTTGAAGAGGAAACTTTAAGAACATTATATCTTCATCCTTGCATGAAAAAGTTTGTTACAAGAACAGGCAGGGACTTGGATCAAATGAAATAGCTTCTTCATACACACTACTATCAGTTAGAGAACCAAGGTGTGGAACTTGTGAAGATTAGCTGCATCCTGTTGATCATATCTTAGATGAAGATGAAGATGAAACTGAGGAAGAGGATATGGTGAAGGGTGAACCATCAGTTAGAGAACCAAGGTGTGGAACTTGTGAAGATTAGCTGCATCCTATTGATCATATCTTAGATGAAGATGAAGATGAAACTGAGGAAGAGGATATGGTGAAGGGTGAACCAGAAAAGAGTGAAGAGGTTCACTCTAAAAGGGGTCATTATATCCCTGAAGAGAAGAAGAGATCAGGGATGGCCAAGTCTGTAAGAAAGAACTTGGTTAGGGCTGAAAAAAAAAGATTAAAGAAAGTATAGGATATCAAGCTCACCTTCAACCCTAGGAAAAAACAAGTTTTCATCTTTGCTGGGTTTGAGGTGAGGAAAACTAAAAACTTAACCAAGGGCTCTAGTACTAAGAGTCCTAGTTCAAGTCTAAGCCATCCTTGTAAGGAGAAAAAGGTTGAACCAATATGCACCACTAATGCACAGAATGGACCCTCCAACTCTAAAGGCAAGCTTCACTCTCATAAGCATGCTGTATCATCCAATAAAATGAAAAAAGAGCTAGAAAAGGCTCAGGACAAACCTTCTTCTCAAGACAAGACTCTCAGAAGAAAGCCTATGGAATGTATCATGTTTGGTAGTAGAACTCATTATGCTAAGGATTGTATTTACAATCCTAAGAGTGCCATCCACGTGAACAAGAAGGGGACCTCTAAGAAGAAAAATAAAATAGCTTCAGAAGGAAAATCATTTTCCTTCGAAAGTATCAAGGTGACCTGAAAGAAGATAGGTGGAAAACTATATTCGGAAGCAATAGTTATATGAAAACTTAGTTTGAATTGGAATGGAAGTTAGATCAATTTCACGATGTAAATCGATGAGGTTGAAAAACAATTTCAATCACATAAACTAAGAATTTAATCTTTCAATTCACATGTTTAGTGTTGTCTCTTACTTTAATTATTAGTTGAAATCTATGGAAAATTTAACCATTCTAAATTGTTCAGAGTAAATATAATAACTTCAAAATAAGACTATTACGAATGGGTTGTTGATTTTTGGAGGAATGAAACAAATTCTCTAATATTTATAGATATTATAATTATAGACATATATAGTGGAACTTGATTATATAGAATATTTGTCACGCCCCATCTGTACTTACTTAAAAACCAATAAACCACAATTTCAAGAAATAGTATCTTCTACCAAGATATTTACCGAGGAAGCGGGGTATCAACACTACGCAACAAAAAATATAAATTTTCATATAAACAAATCTATCCAACAAAATCCCGTTCTTAGAGTAGGGTCGGGGGCGATTGAGGCAACCTTATTTTATCTCAATGGGATAGAGAGTCTACTCCTAGAGAGATCACCGACTCAAAGAACGTGAAGAACGATACAAGACGAAAACAATCACACATACAAACAAAACAAGTAGCAAAGGATAAACAAAGTAGGAAGGTATACACATCAAACATAAATTAAAACAAACAAAATTCAGGCTCCATGGGCAATCGTAGAGCTAAAGGCATCCCAAAGGCTAAAGACACGCTTATAACTAAAGGTATGCATATAAACTAACAAATGGCACATCTAATACCAAGTACAAAACATGGCAAGTAGCTAATTCCTATACCTACACTAAAGGAAACCTAAGTAAAAGTCATAAACTAAGATATAGCCTCCGGCCTCCTAAAAATCTCTAACCTTTAGCTTTCGTCTCTAGGAGCTCCTAGCATTGTCATGTCCTCAGAGGAGATACAAGTCCAACAAATCATGTCTAGTTTGCTCCTTTTCCTTCCACTATGATGTCTCCACCCTCCTCACTGGTGTCCTCATTTGTCTCCTCTGTTAATGAACGAATCACCTCAGCCTCCCTTATCTAAAATTTTACTCATGAGAGCATATGCATACTATCTAAAATATGGGTTGGGAGCATTTAGTACTTTTTCTCATGCTTCAAATGAAGAGGTTTAGTCATCTTTATCATTACCTTATTCCATTTTCTTAAACTTGACTTAATTGTCATAAAACTTTATAGTGCAGAGTATCTCAAGAAGATTATGGGATAATTGGTTTGAGATACGGGTCATAAAACTCATCACTTGGGTCATAAAACTTATCACTTGGGTCATAAACTTATCACTTGGAGCTAGGGGTGTGCAAATGTCGGTTCGGTTCGGTTTTCACACATCACCGAAACCGATAACCGAAGTTTGGTTTTAAAAAAAATCAACCACCGAAACCGAAAAACAAAAATCGGTTTGGTTATTTCGGTTAATATGTCGGTTTTCGGTTCGGTTTCGGTTATTTCGGTTAATAATCAAAAACCAAACTTTGAGTAAATTAACAATTAGCTTAGTGAACCAATCAACGTCATAGCTGAAGCTTTCCTTTGGCTAGCAATGTGGGGTAGAAACAACATCATCACATACAATGGTTATAAACTTTTAAACACTTTAGTTATTAGATATGTATGAAAACCTTATGTGTCATATGATAATATCGTATTATTCATTTATAATCTTTTTCATTATAATAGTTTATCACAAAGTAACCTTAAAGATACACAAAAAATGTTGGTATAAAAGTTAAAAATACATGAATATATGAATGGTTCGGTTCGGTTTCGGTTAATTCGGTTAACCAAGGGCATAAAACCGAAACCGAAACCGACTTTTGATTAATTCGGTTATCGGTTATTTCGGTTTTCGGTTTGGTCGGTTTTTTGGTTAATTTTGGTTCGGTTTCGTCGGTTAATGGTTCAGTTTTGGTTAATGGTTCGGTTTTTGCTCACCCCTACTTGGAGCTACACTCATGCCATATTCATGTACATATGTTCTCTGAGTTGTTGCTACATATAGGAAGTTGATGCTTGAAAAGATCAAACATCATTTGGCTACAAATCTTTTGTTTCTTATTTTTATGATTCCAGTTTTATATACTTTTGTAAATATATAAAGAGCACATGATACTTTACTTGTAGTTTCGCTTCTAGCGATACTCTTGATGTTAGATATTGCTTTATCATGGTAATTACCCGCTGCAACGCAGCCAACATACTTAATTTTTAATGCATTATATTTATAAATAAAAAAAGTGAAATACACACATTGGATGTTAATAACAGTCCGGTTTGATTATTTCAGTTATTTATACACATATAATCATAACCAAACAATAAAACTTGATTATAAAAATACAATCATATATTCTTATCGGTTTGGCTTCTTAATTGGTTAATTTAGGTTTCTCCTGCTAACCACCATCTCTTATCCAAAGTAAGAGTATGCTGGACAAGACCAATGTGATGTGCATAACCGACTAACCTTAAAACTAACCAAGATGCCTAAGAGGCTTTTTTATAATAATTTGCATGAATGCCCTACTACTTATGTTAAGAAAAGGAAAGAAATCAGGTGGTGGACATGTATTAATTAGGCAAACTTTCAGCAACAATGATTTTTTGATTGGTTTCCATAAACAGTGTTTGATCATGCAATGATCACATAATATGGTAAGAAAATAACATGAAACTCATAGCAACAAGCTGGCCTTCATTCTTTAAACTGCCACTCCCTGCGGCACATGGGACAGTGTGCCTGGGAAGTCTGTGAGTTCACCCATTTGAGAATGCAGTGAAGATGGAAAGCGTGATTGCAAGCACCCCATACTGCATCAATAAGTCGGTCAAATTAGGTATTGTTTGTAAACAAGCGAGATAGTATACACTAAACGGATCATTATCAATGTATGAACACAAAAGATAATGTCATGGAAGCTGAGAGCATGTAATTTCACAAGGCATGGCAATATCCCCACCCATTTACTTACGAGTGGGTGGACTTGTATCTGGGTCAAAACTTGTATTTTCACAAGGCATGGCATAGTTATTTTGTTGTTTTAATCCATTACAAAAAAAACTCCCTATGTTAAAAAAATATCATGATCAATGGTACATCCACAAGTCAGTTTTTTAGCAAGGAAGTTCAAAGTATAGATGACTGCTTTATTCTGATGTACAAAACTATAGAAGCAACACATGAGCATAATAGAAACATTATAGTACGATGTTAATGATATAATATAAGTTTGGTAAGCTTATGTGGCAGCTAATTGTTTATAAAACTCTTAACACATTTGAGAAATAACAAAAGTTTCAGGTCAATCCAAACCATCTCAACTCACATAAAAAATGATCTGTTCGTGCAAGTTACCCCACTCATTATGCCATCTTTTGGTTCTCATAAGAAGCACAGAGGATCATGTAACTTTTGTATCAAATATTTCAAAAAGATAAGCTAGAAATTTGATAGAAATGCATATCATCAATTTCAGTATATCAGAGAAAGTAGAAGAGGGCACAGAAGAAGTACAGGCTTTGACTGTTAACAACAAACATGAAGTGTTACTGGATATATCCAAAGATAAAGTGAAAAAAGTAGAATAAACATACTTACTTAGTGGGCAATCATCACCAGGTAGTTTACAGTCAGTACAACAACCATCAAAAGCCATCCTACATATTCCGCATGTTTCATCCTGAGCATCCCATGTCCATGAAGCTACTGCATGCCATCTATACATCACACAGTACAATTTGAATTCCCACCCATAATAAACCACATCTAAACTGAAATGAATGTCAAGAAACATACTCTGTTTAGTAGGTCCACCAGAGTTGCATAGGTAATTGGTTAAGAAAAATCAGAAACAATGGCAAGAAATCAACTCATTAAATTTGCTTCATCATGCGTAGTGGCAATACCAAGCCGTGCAGGTAGCCCCTAACTAGGACTGTTCTTCGAGCAAGATGCATGCATGAATTCTATGTCACATTCAAGGTCCATTGTGTAGGAAATCTAGTATTGGTTGTCTATTTTATCCAGCACAGGAAGGATATTACTATTTATAATGACATGGTCAGATGGATTCTTCAAATATGTTGATAGCAAGATTTGCAAGAAGTGATTAAATCTAGCACGGAAGCATAGAACCATGGTTGATCAGTAGGATAAACCACCACTAAAGTTTGTGAAATCCAAAAACAGCAACACTAGGAGTATTAATCATGAGGGTCAATTTAATGAACCCGAACACAAACCTATATTTATTCATGACAAGCCAATATGCTTAATTGAACAGTCAACCAAACACACCTGTTTAATTAAATGGTTAAAGAGATCAACCAAAACCTGATTAAAATGTTAGGAATTACCACCCCTAACAAAACAAAAAAAGTAAAGAACTTTACGATATTGTAGAATTCTAGCAACAGCTAAATCTGGTGGAGAACATATTAACCATGTTGTCACATGAGAAAATTAACAATGCTGAAATGTACAAAAACTTGTTAAGGATACCCAAAAGCTTAACCTTCATGTCTCCTCAACAACTGCCAAAAGCATTTCTTACATCAGCATGGTAAAAAGGAGGAAAAAAATTCAGCAATCACTGTATTGAGTCTTGAGAAATCAAAAGAATAATCTATTTTTTGTCATGCCAATATGTCATCATCAACAACAAATAATCATAACAATAAGGAAACTTTAGGGTATATCAGATCAAGGTTCACATACATAATATTCCATCAAACTAATATAACTAATAAAACCAAATGTAAGAAACCCTAACAAAAGTAATCAAAAAGGAAACCTGATTAGCAGATTTCGAATCGAACGACTATGATTCGATAGTGCACAAAATTTGAAAATTTGGGAGTTGAGATGGTGTTCTGTACTTCTGATGAAGAAGACGTTCGATGGGGAGCGTGTAGTTTTGGGCCCCTTCTTTTATTTTCAATCCAACATACTAACCCAATAGGGCCCAATAACGTAATCGTAACCGATAAAACCAAACCGAACTACAAAATCAGCTTGGTTCCTAACCGAACCGAAACCGAATTATGAATTCGGTTTTCAGTTTGGTTTTCGGTTATATGTAATGTTTGAATTCGGTTTGTTTGGTTTATTCGGTTAACTGAACTAACCGAATTCAATATGTTATAATTTATATATATATATTTGTAATTGTAAATCTAACTTAACTACGAAAGCTTAAGTTTTCTAAATCGGTTTATTTGTAGCCCAACAACAAAAAAAAGTATATGTTATTGTCCCTGAACATCAAAACTTAGTCTCAAATCTTAACTCTCAAAAAGTCAAATTCGACTAGTTATATCATTAAGGATCAAAATTCTGAAAAGTTTAATTATTTGATATGTACTTGTAATAAATGTATATGAATAGTGATTCTAATAAAAATTATTTAAATTCGGTACCATTTAAATTGAAAAAAGAAAAGGTAAATTCGGTTCTTATGGTTGAATTCCGTTTTTTGATTTTAACCAAAATCGAACCGAATTGAACTCGTTTGAAAATCGGTTGAATTCGGTTCGGCTAGCCATATTTCGAATTCGGTTCGGTTTGATTTTCGATTATGCCTGAAAAATTTCAAAACCAAACAAACCGAACTAAATAAATCGAACAAACCGATAACTAAACCAATAAACACCCCTAGCTACTGGAAACCAGGGAAATATGACAGGACCACAATTCTTCCACATAAATTTATTACTTCTCTCTCTTATTAAATAATTACATTAATTAGAAATAATATTATTTAGTTATTTTTTAATTAAAAATTAGTTTTTTAATAAATCATAAAAACTAGATGTTTTTATAAATGTTTTTTCTAAAAAACAAATTTTTATAAAATAGTTTTTTTCCTAAAACATTAAACTTGTTTAGTGTTTTTAAAATATAGTTTTTTTATAAACCAAAAATAAGGGAGTTATAATAAAGAGTTTGCTTTAAGACAATATGTTTAATTTTTTTTTGAAAAAACAAAAAAGTTTAAAAGTAAAAGTTTAAAAGATATTGATATCTTATCTTAAAATATCGTTTTATGATTAGTCAATTTCATTCTATGCAATAGTTTATTTATTCAACCCGTATAATATATGAGTTATCAAAGATAGTATGAAATATATGGATTATTCTTCAGTCTGTGAACCCACGTCCACCTAGGTTTGATCCAAGGGGATTATTCCTATGATTTATCGGTTGTGATGCACAACTCTTTATTGTGATTAAACGACTACACACGTTATAGTTTGAAGACTGTGATGATTGCAATTCATATTCATTGTTTAGTGTGGCAATCGTGATGTCAATGCGATTAATCCTCTATTTTCATGTAACATCCTTGATTTTTGCAGCCACAATGGGTTACCAATTCTAAGCTCCGAAAACTAATGTTTATTCCTTTTCATTACCACTTGATTCTATGACACTAATATAATTGTATTTGTAAAGATATTATTAAGGGAGGGCTTTTTTGGTAACATCTTACTCGAACGAGATAAATGTAATTAACTTTTCTTTCCATCAACGTCTTAATGAAGACGTCGTTTCATTAATATGTACAATCAATACCATCCAAACAATATTGAACAAATACCATAATTAATCACACCAAAACCCTTTATCGCGAAGCACATGGAAATCCAACTACTTACTTGACAAAGAAGGTAAGACAATACTAATAAAATGATTTTATTAGGCATTGAAATGATGTTTACCTTGCATATTGTTACATTCGTCACTAACTTATCCGAAGCTCGTTATCATTCAATTATACATTTAATGTGGTTGTTGTGGTTGGTGGTTGATGGTTGTTGATGCTGCCGTCGTTGTCGTTGTTATTATTTTTATTATTTACCTATATATGAAAAAACTAACTTGATCAGCAGTATGTTTACATTTGTTAATAGTTTGACCATGAAAGTTTTTAGAGTTTGCATATTACTTCCCTTCCCAAATTTGTTTATAGAGGTAAAAAAAGAGGGTGTTCACCCATTTAATCATCCTGTTTAATTTGAGAGAGAGAGAGAGAGAGGGAGATGTGCATGTTGATCTGCAATGTTTACCTTTGTTGCTGATTTTGTGTGTGGTTGGCAGCTCTAGTTGACCCACATATCACCGTTGTCTGTGGATGGTGGTGCATGTTAAAATTGGCTTAGATCTGTCGACCTTGATGTCGTCAGTGGTCTGTCGACTACCTTTGGTGGCGTCTGTGTGACCTTCACGTTTGGTTCTTCTCATCTTTTGCTCGATGATGGCTGGTTCAGTGGACCCATGTATCACCGTCGTTTTATAGATGGTGGTGCGCGTTGAAATCGGCGTACATCTGTAGGTTTCGACGTCGCTGGTGGTCTGTCGACCGCCTATGGTGGCGTTTGGTGACCCTCACGTCCATTCATCCCATCTTTTGCACGATGATGATGGCATCTGGCACATTTGAGCGCCCTAATTAGGTTTTGATGATGTGCTTTGGTCGTTGGCGTTGGTGATGTTACCAGCTCCGAGATTGCTTTCAACGATGTTTGGTCTTGATGGCGGTAGTTTGATCAACTCTACACTCCGACTTAGAGCCGTTTGAGACTTTCGGTGACGTTAACCGTTTGAGAGCTTATTAGCTCGGTTGTTTGTGGTTATCTTTTCAATATTTTAGATTTGGAATGCCTCACCTCAGAACCTATTACGTCTATTTTGTTGGTTTTTGTTGGTTTGTTCTATGATGATGAGGAAGGCCTCACCTGAGAACCGATTAGATCTGGTTAATGTGTTTTCCAAGACTTTGTTTTGAAATTTCCAGATCTAAATCTTGTTTTCGTTCTAAGATGATGTGGATGCCTTATCTGAGAACCCATTTACTCTGTCTGTGCCGACATTTATGTTACTTTGGGTTCCCCTTTGAATGTTTGGAACATTGTTTCTATTCAATGAGATGAGGCCGTCATTTGAGAACCCGTTGGCTTCTTTGCAACATCTGTTTTGTAGT